>VZTL01029833.1:0-21742 GCA_013400535.1 Scopus umbretta
TCTGGATGGCAGCCCTGCCCCTGAGGTCCCCGCAGCTGGGTTTCCTTTCCAAGCTCAATGAGGGTGCTCTCTGTCACCTCCTCTAGATCCCAATGGACAGGTTAAACACAACAGGTCCCACACGAGCCCCAGCAGGACCACCCTGTCACTAGCCTCCAGGCAGACCATAGCACTAACCACCACCCACAAGCCCCACCATTGCTTTGCCCACCCCAACAATGGCCCAACTTAAGCACAGAAATACTGTGGGAGACAACATAGAATGACCATTTAACATCAAGATGAACAGTGTTGACAGCTATGCCCTCATCCCCAAATCCAGTCATTCTGCCGCAGAAGACAGCTGGGTTGGTCGGGCATAAATACCTGGCTACAGAACTTAACAAAATGAGCAAAAAACATGTCTCCCATGGTAATGACAGATAGATAAGAAGAATGTGAGAAATGATGAAAAATCAGGCCTGGCAAAGATTCCCCCCACCACCAAAAAAAAGCTTTTGTACATTTTTACTATTGATTTTGATAGGACAAAAATTCCACCCAAACAAAAACTTCTGAAATAGACAGGCAGAAGCAGACAGACAAACCATTTTTTCATTTGGACATTTGACTCAGTTACGATTATGAAACTTTTTCATTTAAACTAAAGGTGACACAAGAAATCAGTCTTTAATGGAGTTATCACAATAACAAGCACAAAAGCTGTAGGAGAGATGGAGAGGAACAATGAATGAGCACTGCCCAGGACCAGCTCTTTACACAGCATTATGTATTTTCAGAGACGTTTCAAAGCTAGAGTATAAATGTGTCAACAGACAAAGAGGAAGTGAATTTTAAGCACTAAGAAAAAGGCATAAATCCTCTTATTAAGAAAATAAACTATTTGGTATCCATTTTGCCTATATTAGTTTGAGATTATACTTTTTCTTCTTTGGTCCAGCACCTGATATAAATTCCCATCTGTACTAAATGACAGTCTTATGCATACTCCAACTGAGCAAATCACAGTTTAAAAAAACCACAAAAATTTTATAAACCATATATAAAATAAGGATGCATTTAAACTAATTTTACATGACAGTATTTTTAATTTTCTGAAATAAGATTTTCCATTATTTATGGACTTATTTAAATGCACTGCATATTAAAGTAATTTCAAAAAGGTTTAAAAATGAGACCTGTACTATTAGAGGAAAGACTCCTATTACACAACTTCTCCTAGACCAGGATCAGATACAAGATGACAAACAGTTTTGTGTGTTTGCAGCTTTGGCATTATTGGTGGATGACCTAGGTTTTTAAGCTGATGATGCGATCTGGACTGTTCCAACTTCTGTTTTATGCATGAGCGTGAGAAAAAAAATTGCTATTGAGAAAGAAACAGCATCACGCAAAACTCATAAAATGTGTAGATTTTTTAAAAGGTTAATATTTTTTCTTAAAATGGAACTTAAACATTAAACTTGCTACAGTTTCTGTACTATGCGGAACAATCTTTTTTCCACAGAACCCCAAGAATCTCTTTTTTTAAAAACAGCAGTTCTCTATAGAATTTGTTCAAGTGGTATTCTTATTTTGCCAGCAGCATGGAAGCACAAGTGCTTTGAACCTTTGTATGTTCAGCAGTTAGACTGCACAAGCTTTACAAATGCCTTGGTGAACAATGTAGTATAGGAAGGTTTCACAGCATACATATCTATATAAGTATATATCTGGCATTATTAAAAAAATGTGGGCAGACATTATTACCATTAAAACTTACCAAAAAATAAGGAAAAAAAAAATTCAAGAGCAAATGGAGCTTATTTACTTATTTCTCAAAATAAACTGCAAGCACGCCATATATTGTTAAATTTCCTACCTTGGAACCAACCACAGCCACCAAATGTGGCTGAGCAACCATGTGCCAGAAGTGGAGAAGGAGGGTTATAGTCCCCTGATTCACGGCAATATTTGCACAACAGATTGGTATTAAAATTAGTATGTTGTTGCTTTTCTAAGTGTGAGGTTTTACGTTACACAAACTTCATAGTGCAAATGCTGACCACTGAAAAGCGAGATCTGCTTTTCTCCTTCCTCCAAGACAGACTCAGACCCTGCATTTAACCTTCAAAGCAAGCTATAAAACATTAGATCCCTCTCTTGGTGGCCACCTTCCCACCCACCTGGCTGGTTTAACCGATTTACTCTGAATCCACATGAGCATTAGATCTAGCACAAGGGAAGCTGAAGCACTACTCAGCAATGGGCCCCTGTTTTCTTCATCGCCCGTAGTTTCATCAAATTAGATGTAACTTCAGTCTGTTCCCTCAGTCAACTTTAAACAACCAGTAAATGCTTTACACTGTGATTTTAAACTTTTCTCACCGAGTGCCACAAACCATATATGCTCTCTCTACACAGAGACCAGTCTTTCTCCAGACAGCTAAACTCTGCAGCAAACTGAAGATCATCCAAAACTATAAGGAAAACATACAATAAAGGTAACATAAAAATATTATTATTATGAACACTGTATTAATTCAGTCTCGTTTATTTCTATGCAACATGCTCTCTTGCACAAATATACGATGCCACAGAATTTGGCTCTAGTTTCATAGAATCATAGAATTGTTAAGGTTGGAAAAGACCTCTGAGATCATCTAGTTCAACCATCAACCATTCCCCTCCTCCCCCCCCAGAAAACAACAAAAAAAACACCCAACCAAACAAACAAAAAAAAAAAAAANATACAGCTGGCCTCGGCCCATCGATCCAGCCTGTCCAGATCCCTCTGCAGAGCCTTCCTGCCCTCAAGCAGATCGACACTCCCGCCCAGCTTGGTGTCATCTGCAAACTTACTGAGGGTGCACTCAATCCCCTCATCCAGATCACTGATAAAGACATTAAACAAGGCTGGCCCCAGTACTGAGCCCTGGGGAACACCGCTTGTGACCGGCCACCAACTGGATTGAACTCCATTCACCACTACTCTCCGGGCACGGCCATCCAGCCAGTTTCTAACCCAGCAAAGGGTGCACCCATCCACACCATGAGCCGCCAGCTTCTCCAGGAGAATGCTGTGGGAGACAGCAACAAAAAAACAGCATTTGTTGCATTATACCCAGAACTTTGCACAAAACCTATGTGCCTGTGGGATTTTTACTCTGTTCTTCAGGTGCCAGCAAATAAGACAGACAGAAGTGAACTGCTGGATTTTTACCTGAAATGCATACTTACCAGTCACTTCAATAACATACACAATGCTGTACTTAGGAGAAAATCTATGAGCCACATCAAGTACTTTGGGGTATAGAGCTGAAGCATGTGTTTTCTTTTCGCATGAGGCACCTTCAAAATTCTTCAGATTTTTTTACTTCCCCTGCAAAAAGGGCTCCTCAAGTCCAGGACAGACAGAAGGGCTTAGGCTCCAGCCACAAGTTTGCAGACTGCTTTCTGTGCCATCAGGGCAGCAGGAGACCAACAACATCTGGTGTGTCCAACCACTTCTTGGTACTTCATTTGCACCCTTTCCTTTTTTACCAGGTCACTAGGAATAACATTGACAATAAAAACCACTCTGCAAGTTTAGCATCACGACTTTTGACAAGAACATCACCACTGTTCCATAATGAACTGCCGTAGAGGCCATGCTGACAAACCGGAGCAAGCCTCGGCTCCTACAAGCTGTCCCCAGGATTATGTTTCCCCACTAAACAGCTGTCTTCAATCACAAACACTGCACTTCCTTTTTTGGCAGTATTAATCTTATGAAAAATGGTCATTTTCTGAGTGGTTTGACATATTCCACGTGGCTGCTCAGCAACATCTTATATAGATGGTCATTTAAACACTTTTTCACAATAAATGCCATATGGGAAGGTTGGAGAAACAGGTGATGTTCAGTTTGAGCCAAACTAGTGGTTCTTTGACTCCAGCACTCCAATGAAAATGGGACTGAATGCATGCTATCAGCTCATCATTCCCACCAACAACACTGCTCACATGGGAGTCTGGTCTGCAGTGCTGTGGTAGAGGATGGATGAGTCACAACACAGTGTCACTACTGAAAACGTGGAGCCAGATACACCCAAGTAAGGGCCTGCTAACTTCCAGAATAGGCAAGAATTTTCAAGCAATTGAGTTTCTTGAGCTGGTACTGCAAGAAGAGCAAGCTACATTTTTTGAGGTGTTCCAAAAGAAAGAAGTAAAGACTATCATGGAAAGGTGAGGAATGCCTCCCCAGGACAGCACTTATTTCATTAGCACAGACTCAAAACCTGCAGTCTCAACAAATGCACTGTTTACTTTGAGGCTGCTTTCTTGATATTTATGATTTGTAGATAGTGCCATATTTGTTATATTTCAGAAATTCCAGGAGTCAAAATGCAATTAATGTATTATACAAAAATAAGAGGAAAAGGATTTTTCATCCAAATACAATTCAAAGCTTTTTTTTACTAAACAATTTAAAGAAAGACTCCAAAGGCTGAAGCTTCCTAAAAGATCACATTAGATAAAACTAGAAGAATTTTTCCTACAGCAAACAGGCAGAACAAAAAGGTGAGCAAGGAAGCAGAAGTAATGTGAAACATTTTCAATCATGAAGGAAACATAAACTGTAAGTTAGATGCAAATGTTAGAACTCCAGGATGCTGTCAAGGAGCACCAATTAATTTACTTTTCCTCATGGGTAAATGACAAAAAAAGTAAAGTTTCCAGACAATAGGAAAGCAAATGTATTATTGTATACATGGAATGAAATTGGGCATAACAAGCACTGAGTTTTTACTTGATGCAATCAGCTCAAATTGGTGGTCTGCCACATCTCCTGATCACTCAGAAAGTTTCTTTTAAAAAATCAGGACATCACCTGCTATTTCCTCCCTATCCCTATGAAGCACACAGAAATCCAAGATAATGACAAAGAACCCATAAATCAGTTAAAGATGTCTGCACGGTCCATTATCTTCTTCAGAAGTTTCACACAATATCCTGTTTGTTAACAAAAACTGCAGCTTACCTTTAGTCCAAGATGAAAAAAAAAATTCTCATCTAACGGTTCAATCACAACCCTGAAGTCAAATAAAGGCTTTCTTCCCAGCCTCCACAGCCTTTAAGGTGACATATCCTGAGTACGTGCTAAGTTGTTAGCCTGAGTCTCATGAGTATGTTCATGACACACTGCTTAGGACACCCTCCTCAACGATGGTTCAGGCATGCATTGTACATTGACATGTCTTTGCTTTCATATCACACGAGTAAGAGGCTGGGATACCTCCTCAGTTTGTTTGGCTGTTTTTTTAAGGAATAAGAATGAAAAACTGATACAAGTCAAGACACCATAAGTTTGCAAAATCTTGGCATTTTCTGAACTAACTGAACAGGACCTGAAAAACAATCAAGAAAACAGATCGAGATGTTCTCCCTCTTGCACAGTGCTTCACACTGGGCAAACTTACAAAGGTGCCAAGAAAACAGTTAGGCAAAAGCTACAGTGCTCGGTAAGGTGTTGAGACAGTCTCTGCTCTTCTTCAGATGGCTGTTAGCGTGAACTGAGGCTTCTTAGGCTCCTGATTTACACAGTTAGAAGATCTTGAGCACAATCTGATCCAAAGGCCATAACACAACCTTCTGACTTATTCCCACTAGGGTTGACTCAGGTCAGTCTTCAAATACATCAACTTATAACCCAGCTTAAATCACAAGAGAAAAATACCTCATGTTTTGTCTAACAAAAAGACTGGTACCTGATTTTCAGGACTCTCAAATCTGATTAAGAGAAGCTTGTTATAAAATGACTTTAGGAATCCAAAATACAAGTCCTAGGAAATAATTTTAAGAACAATTGAAATGAAACATTTATTAGCAAAGCAAAAAATAACTTAAGCCTCCTTATTTTCCCCCTCCTTATTCTTCTTGGAAACCAGCAGCTCTTACCAATAACATTATTACTGCTGAGTTATTGCCAGAAGTCACACCTTGGGGATGATATCTGCTTATATTACCCACACGCAAACATTACAATAGCACAGGTACCTCATGAAGGGGTTTATGGTTTGTTTTGCAGATAACAAACACTTTCTACATATTGCTTTGGGATCAAACACGATAAGAAGCCCAGTTTGGCACTGGTCTGCAGCCTCTGTGACTTGAAGTCAGTTAAAAAAAAAAAAAAGGACAAACCAGCAGAGGGTCAGGGTAGCATCAGTTTAAGTCTCCTCTGAGCACATGCAGCTGATCGTGCAGTGATCTGTACCCAAATCACAAAGGCATCAAAAGAATAAAATGCAGCCTGATGGCCAACGTGACGTGGTGGAACACATTTTTGCAGATACTAAGCCCCTTCTCATTGTAGCAGAGTGATGCCCATTTAAAGACTAAGTTAAACGCTGAGACCTTCCAAATGTGGGCACCCCTGTCCCTGATTTTGCTTGATCTCAGCCTCCCCAGTAACAGCCGGGCTCCTTCCAGCCTCATTTTACTCCCTTTTCCTGTGTTTCACTTGACAGAGACTGGAGAGAGTCACCGACACCCGCAGGTCCTACCCAATACCCCTGCAGAACCTCTGATAAGAGTAAGCAGCCGGGCCCCTCCACAGAGAGTTGCCTAATTAACCCTTTCCTTACGCCACCAGCCCCAAGGCTCATGCACTCTGTCACAGACACTCAGGGCAGATTTAAAAGGTTGCTTAACACTCAACTCCCAGTGACCTCAAAGGAATCTGCAAATACTTATTGTTTCTGACAGGCCATGTATTTAGATTGATAAACACAACCCTGTCAGATGAAAAAAGGAGTTTCTATTTTTATTTCAGTTAAAAAGAATGAAAAGCATTCAGCAATTCTTGGTATTTAGCCACTTTAATTTTAAATTTTGACTGAAACGCTCATTAAAGTGATCTATGTCACCTTACCTTTTCCACTGTCAGCTCCTCTAGTATCTGTCTTTAGATCTTTACCTCTTTAAAAACTGTTTGTATTCAAACTAATTTTGTATTCAGTATCTCCTCTCCATCAGGTGACTTGCTGAGTCTAGTTTTGTCCCACCTATATAAGAGACAATTTTTCAAATACAAACACTGCCTTTGTATAATCTGCTGCTGAAGAAATGACTAAAGACAAACATGAAAAAAAAATGCTTAAGCTGAAAAATAAAGAATATTTAATTGCATGAAACAACCTGAAATAGACAAAATAAATTCTGTGTTTACAGAAAACACCTTTCTACTGCAATGTCACGGACAGGTGATTTTTGCTGGTGGTTGTTTTTTGTTTTGGTTTGTTTTGTTTTTAACAATGTGAAATTATTTGTTTTAAAGAGGGGGCCTGCAGATATGCTTAGCTAAAGTAATTACCAGAACCAGAGTGGCATTCAGTTCATTCAGAGTGCTTCAGTAAGTGTGGGCAGAATGGGATAAATTCAGCTATAAACTAATGATTAAAAAATTAAACAAAGCAATTAATTTAGACTATGATGATCAAGTTTATTAAGAGTCTGCGAGTTGCACTGCAGAATCCATCCACTGCACTGACACTACCTAAAACCCATGTGATGTTCTGCAGTCATCTGCAGTCACAGTATGGTGTCCCAAAGTCATCTCAGAAGTACAGGAAAATAAAAAGTTACGCAGTAATGTCCTTCTCTCTATCAGGACGTTAATGGAGTGTGAACTATATCAAATGAGCACAAGGAAGAACATTTGCTGCAAATTTTACTCAATAGCAGTTCAAGCTATCATACATCAGGAAATGAAAATAAGAGACGAAGAGTACGTATTTTACTATTTCAACAACCTACTGTACTAATGGAATAAAAACCATTCCTCATAAATAGACATTTGTCTATGCTGACCATACACTTTCTCTTGCCCCAGGAATGAACTGATACACAGCTGAGTCTACTTCAGTACCTACAAAATGAATTGTCAGTTGAAAACAACTAATATTCTTCTACTATATTTCACAGACTTGTTTTACAGCTTCCATTTTATGACTCACAGGTTAAAACCGAGTTCCTACAGTATGTGAGAAATTTTTGTTCTATGACCTTGAACGCTACAGAAGTTATCAGACATTTTTTGTCAAACTTTCATAAAATCTACAGCTACAATATATGTTTATCCTATCTTTCAGGAATACAGATTGATGCTATTGAGCTGCTTACCGTATCAGTTTTAAGGCAGCAAAAGAAATACTCTTCAGAAAGAAAAAAATAAAGGTAGTAATAAGGAACGGGTGTTCAGATTTATCAACTTACAACACAACATGTGTTACGTGCATGGGCTTATCTGTAAGGCTGTTGGGCTTTCATTTACAACACCTTAAGTTCGTTGTTCAAAAGGCTGATGGAAATATTTCTGGATTACATGCCATTGCTGAAATTTTTAAGTAAAGTAAAACTCTTACAGCTGTATAAATATTATTAAAGTATGTATGTTACTCATACACATTTATTTTTTTCTCATGCGGACTTTCAGACCACCAGAGGACTCTGAGTTTCTACAACTCTACAGACCAACAGCATTTCATGCAGGGATGAGAATTCAAGTTTAAGGATCCCTTTACTAACCTGGACCATGCAAATTACTTCTTGCTCCTCCCTTCATGACAAACATAAATAAGGTGGTGTGCAGGCATATTAATTAAAGCTTAGATTAGGGACAACCACTATGGGGCAACCCTACTGTTTCCATCAAAGTCATATCAGTAGGGATGACTGAACATATTCCTATTGCTCCCATATAGAGTCCATCCACACTGTAATAGACATAGTGTCTTTATCAACTTTTCCCTTCTCCAAATTGCCTTTTGATTTCTCCCCTTTCTGTCTCTCTCTCCTTTCCCACAAGGACTCAAATATCCTGTATTTTTCTAATTTGAACCTGGTATTTTCTACTGCCCTTTTCCTGTCACTTGCTCCTGCCTCCAATCCCGCTACCCTTTGCACAGCACATTCCCACTTCCCTCGGCAAGCCCAGGTCTTCCTCTCCACCTGCAGTAGCTGCTTTTCAACATGGCACTGAAGAAAATGCCTGTCCCCATCTGCAGAGCCTGTCCCTGTTTTACTTGTTCAAAAGAGGAATTATATAAAAACAGGGAATTGAGCTAAAAGAAAATCTAAGAGAGCGATTAAAAGTCTAAAATAATTGCATGTGCCAGGACACTCTATGAAGATACCATATAAGAAAGCCACAGTAAAAGCACAGCATGAGAATAAAAAACACCAAACCTAAACAACGAATGCAGTCTAATAGGTCTCCCCAATCTTCCATCTCCAAAAGACAGTATGAAGAAGAGAGCAAAGAAGGTTGTTGGAGAGGAAAAATATTCTTCTAAAGAGAGACCATGTCCAAAAAGGAAAACAGAACTCATGAGTGGGAAAGGAAATTATTACATGAGTCTCAGCAGTCCAATATAGGGAGTAAGTACAGCAAACAAAATGGACATTTTTAAAAGACACAAGGTATTATGAAACAGAAATGAGGAAACAACAGAAAGCTTCACTCTATAATAAAATGATGCCAAGTATTAAAAGCTGTTGCATCAAAAAAACCCAAAGCAAACAGAAAAATCCCAAGCTATTTAGATTTTAAAAAACATTGACAAAAATAATTTGCAGTCTGTTCCACAAGCAACGAAGCAATATTAAGATACAAAGAATACAAACAGAAAAAAGACACGTTGAAAGAAGGAGGAAACATTGAAAGCAAGCATTTAGTAACCCCTCCTAATCAGGCTTTAAGAGCTCTAGTATTTTGTGAAATGTTTGAAATATGCACTGACCTACTTAGGATGTTCATGACCAATTCAAAAAAAAAAAAAGCCTTAAGTCTGGGAGCTGCTCGGTAAAGCCAGCAATTCCCCCTCCATTTAGTGCTGTGGTAACTTTGAAAAGCACCACTTTCCCCACAAACGCTATCTCACTGCTACGCTACTAATAATGATTTGGGTTCCAAATTAATCTTAAATATCCTGGTTTTGCAAAAAATGTCATCACCTTCAAGCCACAGAGTGTTGCGCTGCTAAAAGCTTAAATCAGCATCAAGCAACGGGCAGCGCAGGGCACACGTCCGTCTGTCCCGGCACCTCTCCCCGAGGACACCCAGCAAACGGGAGCAGCTGCTGCTGCTGCTGGGGAGGTGTCAGCTGGCAGGGTAAAGCAGGTACCCCCAAAATCTGAATGCAGTCCACATACCTCCAAAGGTTAGGTCATTCTGGCCTAAGTTATCAGCTAGGCAAGCAGTCAACCCACAAATTCAAGGCACGGGCTCCGTGCTCGCACCTCATGCTGTCCTTTTGTGCCTCTCCCTGGTGGCACTGTTCTGTCCTCAGAAACAGCCTCTCGCAGGGTAGCGATAAGTCCATCAGACCTGGCACTCTGACCCCCTGCAGACCAGCGTAACGCAGGGATTGTGGCACATGCAGACAACTCACAAAAGCAGCAAAGCCAATTTTGAGCTCTACTGATTTCTATATTTTGCCTTTAGGTCAAGCCTGCATCTCTAAAAATAAGTTTCTAACCTCTACCAGGTGAAGGTTTCTAATAGCAGCGTTGAAAAGAACAGCCACTGAATGTGTGTTACCTCAACTCCTGATGGAAACGAACCCAAAGCCTTTCCAGCAACATCAGAGAGGATGTTTAGAGGGCAAGTGAAGGAAGAAATAGCCTAACATTCTGTGGGACAGAAACCCACTGGGGATTCTGAAATAAGTAATGCAGGGAAATAACCACGCCTCACCATCTTCTGCAGTCAAAAATGAAGACTAACACCTTCAAAATAAATCCTGAAAGAAGCAGTTATCAGAGTAAATATTTGGTCCTACAAAAATAAATAATAGTTTGAAGACAACAAAAATTACTACAGCTCTAACAAGAAAGTAAACAGTCCTGTGATCCTCCTGGGTAGATGATGATGAAGCGGTGCATTAAAACGCACAGAAGTTACCTACTGTGTGGTTTTGGGTTGTTTTTTTTTCGGGAAAAACACAGCCACAGGGATTCATCTCCATGGCTTTAGCAGAAGGGGACAGAAGCTGGCTCCACGGAGCTGGATGCCTACAGATGCAGGGACTGCTGCCCGGCAGGCGATGCACAATCAAAACACAGAAGCTCATCGCCCAACATGCCAGTATAGTGCAGGAGTTTTATGTTTTACTACTAGCTTGTTACTAGGCTGAGAATCCAACATTTTGATTATCCACACTGCAGAAATACTTGTGGCCTGGCTAATTTGAGGACCATTTCTCATTTGAATCACTACACACCACACACTTGTCTGAAGCGCTGGCAACTGTCCACAGGGCAAAGCCTGAAGCAACTAAGGCCAGAGTAGAAGCAGGTTCTGGCAGCCAAAACATCTCATCAAAAATGTGCATGAACCACAATTAATCCTCTCCAAACGTATTTTAAGCACCAGCTTTTAAATGACGGACTTCCTTTACAATAACCCCATTAAAATCTGAGATACAGGTTTCATCCACACGACTACGTAACGCCTGTCCAGGCGTTACCATATGCAATAGCATGTAGACTGCAGCATGACAATGCAATGCTTGATACCCTTCCATTTAATTTTGCCTTATGCTGGGGAATTTTTGGCACCAGACCGAAAATAGCAGAATCCTAAATAGGCACCAAATATTTTTTGATCACGAGATCTAAAAGGTGGGACTGTCACTCACTGAATGTCTGCACAGGGAGTGTCCAGCACCCAGGTTAACACCATCATGCACCAGGCTCCAGCATGACACAGAGTCATGCAGTAGGGTTTGGCTTACACTCAGTGCTAGAAAAATGAAGGTGGGGAATAAGCACAGGAAGCAAAAAGGGAAATTCCCAAGTCAGCTGCCCTCCATTTCCCAAGGGGCTCTCGTGGCCTTTTTGGAGCTGCATGTGGCCTTGCACTGAAACAGCATTGGGAAAAGCTCCTGCAAAGGGGGCAACAGGAGTCTGCCAGCCCCAGCGAGCTCCTAGAAGGGATGCCTGAGTAAGACCACCAGATCAAGTTGAGGACACTTTTATTGTAACGTCATTAAAATCCCTGGGCTGTGGTATGGGCTGCTTCTGTATATGGGCACAGAATGCAGTGAAGAGGAACGTTAATTAATTATTTGAAACGTGAGGGATTGTGCTGCCAGACACTATAGGCTTTAAAGCTTACCCACAACAATCCTGTAACTCCCAAGAGCAAGATTTATGCAGCCATTTCCTCTCTTAAACCTGAAATCGGCTTCAGGAGCTATGCTAGGGTTAATAACGATGTGCATTTTCACACGGCAGTGAAGTCGCAGTCAAGACTGGGAAGGTTTTATATTGGACATGCTTTGAACGCTGAAGATCGACCGTTTGCCCCAGAGACATTATCCTTTGTATTAGACTGTAAATTATGGGGAAAGGAACAGGAGCAAGGGACTGTCAAGATCTTACAGAAGGTCAGTAACAGCACCAAAAGCAGACCTTGTGTCTTTAACCCCCGACCAAAGCTTGATCCATTAAAAAAACCCCACACAACTATTTAAATATGTGAATGTTACGAGTACCTTAGAACTGCACACGTTCAGAGAGTTTTCATTTAATATGTCTTTCAATGGTCGAATAGGTAAGATGTCACACTGGGTATAAAAATAATAAAATTATTTACGTGTAATGTTTTTCAGTCACTATAAAAATATTCTTCCCTGTCTCTACCAAATGTTCCTACAATTTTTCCCCCCTTTAAAAATCCAGGTGGCAAAACAAGTATAAATTTCTGTAATAACAAACCTGATCTTGTGAGACGCTGAGCTTCTCAATATAAGATAAAACCCACCAGTGTAACTCTTGGGTTGATCATGGAAATGAAAGCACTAGGGCAAAAAAAAAAAAAACAAACCACAACCACCCACCCTTTTTTCACTTATAGTCAAATATTTAACGTTCACAGTTTTAAACAAACCTTAATTAAGTAGTGTTAAGCAAAGTATCAGTAAAATAAAGCAGCTACCTTATGACTGAGGTACTTCATTTGATAGCAACTCTACAGCTCCTTATTCAGATATAATTAGACCATTCGCATTTTAGCAGATGGTTTTGAGCCTCTGAACAAAGATGATAAAAATGCCTATATAGAAATATTGTGATAAGTTTTACTGAATTCAAACCTGTTTCTGTTTTCAGTTACACAGGAAACACAGCTTCTTCTGGCAGCCAGGGCCCACCTCCTGTTGCATGAATGAAATTCTTGAACTTACTGGTGATGAAGGGGCACGGGAGGATCCCTAGAAAAAGACAGTGACTAGGAGTAAACTGCTGCTGCCGGAATAACCAGCCTTGGCTGCAGTGCCTGTCATACCTGCAGAGCTCAGGGCAGAGGGCTGAGGGCTCTGCTGGCAGCCCATGCCCAGCACAGGAGCCAGGCCTCGGGCACTGGAGACCGGGGCAGCCCAAACCCCCACGCCTAGGCCTGCCGCCACATCAGCTCAGGCACTTTAAATTGCAGGGTTTCTCCTCTGGAAAAGGAACGCACAGCCATTTCTCAAATACCTATCAAAGCAAGCAGGGGTTTGGCTTGGTTTATAATTAGCTCTTTGAAGCCTTTCTGTGATCTGGAATGTGAAAAATAAGCCTAGCGGCCTAAACACTGCAACTGGAGTTGCCAAAACCGTACGAGCACATATACCCTGTGCTATTTATCACATTTGCTGCCATGCACATATACGTTTATAAAATACACTTTGTACAGACACACACACACAGAGACCATGTCAAAAGCAACTCAGTCTTCGACTAACACATTTACAGCCACATGTCAAACTGAATTACCCAAGTAACATAATGTTTAAAAAATGTAAATGCATGTCTTTCACATTAGGAGGGATATTTTGAAACAACTGTTTTGTCTTAGTCACTTTTCTGTACATTCAATCAGCAAACATCTTTATGTGTTACAGGAATATTCTGTAATGCCAATTTAAATATTTTTCTTGTTGACTTGGATGAAAAATAAAAAGCACTGAAAAAGGCCAAATGATATACAGTAACTGCTGACACTTTACATCAGGCAGGAAATATAAATAAGGAAAGATGGCATAATGGTTAGGTCACAGCTGCCAATAATTCACAGATATTAACAATTCAAAATAGAATAACATTTGGTGGAAACTGGTTTTATGGGCTCTGTAGTGACCCATGAAAATTCTTCCTTTTACCATATTGCAAAGACTTTCAAATCCTGCTTTCCAAGGAAAACTTCACAGGTCTCAGCAGAACCTATATTGCCTTCTAGTATTTCTGTCAGAGTATTTATTGAACATGATAACATTCATAATACACAGAAGTCTACTATTTTTAACTTCCAGTATTCCACTGCATTTAGTTTGGCTTTCTCCAATGATTCTGTTTCTCCAGGGTTTTTTTTTGTTGTTGGTTTTTTTTTGGTTTTGTTCCCCCCCCCCCCCAACACTATAAAAAACCTACTTTCCTTAAACATTAAATCCAATGCTCATGTATGTTTGTTATGAATGACATCCCCAACATTTGTTTGCCTGCTTGCTGGTCTTTTTTTAAGCAGATACTTTACAGACAAGTAAACATGAGATACTCACTCAGCAAGTTTTCCAGTCATTTTGACTCTTTTTTTTTAAAAAAAAATCATATTCCATTCTTTGTACCAGGTTCCTATTTTTTGAGATCTGTTGAATTAGATAGCACAATTGCAAGCGGCCCATAAAATTACAGAGAAAACAGTGAATAGCTTTTCAGCTTCTTGTGGTACTTCTTTGGTTAGGACACTGAGTGAAGAAATTAATTCACATTACACTTTCAAGAAAGAACAAGAGACACTGGTATTGCAATATCCAGATTCTGCCCCAGCATAAGGGAACCAGTCAGAAACAAACCTGGTAGTAGGAGAAAAACAACAGGTGCAATGGCAGGGATAAGAAAAACTGTGTTTCCTCATTGACCTGGTCAATGGGGACAGACTGGAGAGGGCATAAGCAGCAAGATACAAATTTCTCCCACTATTGTAGTGGTGTTGGGATAATTTTTATTTCTTTGAAAAATAATTCTTGATATTATTTTAAGCCACAGGCAGGAAAGAACTGCTAAAACAAGCACTTTTAAACATTGCTGCTGACAGGAGCTCTGCACTCCTGTCCTAGAAGAATCTGGCACCTTCAGCTCTCCAGACAACTTCACATTTTCATTTGATTTACCCCGGTCTTCTCAACACCATTCAATTTTGTATGTACTTGATCCTTCCTTTGTGTACCACAAAGTGAATGCTGTGTGGACCCTTCCGCTGTGCTGCTGTCCTGCACCGCAACACACTGGTCCTAATGATCCAGGAAATCTCCATTCCAGCCTACGGTATTTGTCCAACAGCTCTCAAGTATTGGAACTGCAATAATTACTGACATACTAATGTAAATGTCACATTATTCAATTTCTTTTTAAAATGGAAAAACTGAAATAGGGATCTGAAAATCCCTGTCAGTGTATCTTTACAAAATATACACAGTAAGTATATCACAGTCTCACTGATTTCTTCATCATTTATTCTGCAAATATGAATAAGCACAGTTTCTGGATACAAAGGTTAAAAGTATTGACTGTGTTTTTCTGACAAATATTAAAATTGAAACACCACAATAACATTCTTTAAATATTAAAATCACCACTGAAATTTGTATAGCAATATACAGCTGTACAGCATTTATGAGTTTATACATATCTTCTCCAAGCTAACATGCAAGTTTAATGTTAACTGGAATTGTATTAGATTTCTTTGATTTAACATTCATAACACAAACCCAAAACAAATTAAGTCTCAAAAATAAAAAAAATCTTTTTACCAGTATTTCTGTTATTAGCTCATAGGTTTGCAGGAGGGAAATTGACCCTTTTTTCACTTCACTTATCTTGCATAGAGCCAGCTACAGCACTGGTATTTAAATATGGTACTAGGAAGGAGAGAGGGATTGAACCTGTCAACAGTATCAATGCTACCTTTCATTTCACAATCTAAAAATAGAAACACCAAGAAATAATTAAAATTCACCAACATGTATACAGCAATAATCAGCACTAGAAGGGACCAGAAGATTGTTTCCCTAGGAAGAAACATTTTCACCAAACCAAAGACTCAAACAATTTGCTTGCTTGTATTAAATCGGTTCCTCCCTGGTTACTGTGAAGCAGCATTGCCAGGAATTGGTTCCTTTATGGATTCATGCAAAGGGATTCAACAGATCCTGGCCCTAAGCATGAAGCTGTGTATTACTTAAGCCCCTGCATCATCCCACTTCTGCTACGTTAATTCAGATGGGAAGAGTTGCTTCATTCTCTGTTGAACCAGTGGCACATTTCTCCTAAAAGCACCCTTAGCGGGCAATGGGGTATGGCTGTATGTGCTCTACAGCTCAGTGTCCAAGTAGGGGGAAGGTGCTTAAACCAGTAAACTAATACATACGTTCGTGCACAGCAATGATACACCCCCCCCCCCAANCCAGGGTCAACATATCACATGTGAAAACAAGTTTTTTTTTTGTTTTTTTTTTTTTTTTTTTAAATTGCAGTAACAGGGGTTTTTGCTCTTCGTATTGCCTGTTTTGAGAACTTCTCCATGGTAACTTGCTCTTCTTCTCTCGGTCAATATGATACATGATGTTTCAATTCAGCAGATGTTTCCTTTTATTTTTTTCTCTAAGATTCATTATTTATTCTACATTAATGTGCACTGCATTGCATCTGCCATCTGTTAACCTAGGCACATAAAATACCAAAATCCTTTTATACTTATCTGCAATGTCCCTCAGAACTTACTGCTTCTCCTAGCTCATCCCCTTTTTAGGGATAAGTCCTGGAACCGCGCCCCAGGCTGGGGAGGCCCTATCCATGCAAGCCATCAAATACGCTTGCACCAGCCCCAAGGACTACACATCGTTACTAAGGGCTCCAAACCTGCCTGCTAAGGACAGCATCACTTTCAAGCTTACCTTCATTATTTCTCAGCCAAAATGAAATGGAGAAGCACAGCTGTGAGAAACACTCATATATGTCAGAACCGCCAATACAATAGGAATATGAATAGCATTAATGTCTAGATGGATAGGGTACATGAACATTTCTAGCTTATTTTAAAAACCTCTCACGTTGTGGATTGTCTGGATTCTAAGTTTCATGAACCTGAAGCGAGAAAAGGAATGGACTTGTACTCTGATAATTATTAATGTAAAATATAGAAGCAGTCTTGGCAGCAGAGAATGGCACAGACAGACTCTTCTGCTGATTTCTGAGTACCCTGATCACTTAATTCCTAAAGCACTTAATTTAGATTTAGAAGAGGTGGGTTGAAATTCTCTCAGGAAAAGAAAAGCATTTCACCAAAATCTCACTTCCAGTGTAAGCACTTTAATCACTACGTTCATGAAGTGCCATTTAAGATAAACCACCCTCTTCTGCATTCCCCCTGTTAGATAGCAAAACCTGTAAATGCTGGCGGACGATCTCACCATCAGCTGGCCTCATTTCAACCGTTGCATCTCCCCTCCGCACCCAGAACATCAGGATACCAATTTTTGGTGGCTCCTGTTGCGACGATTCACCTTTCTGGACTTTCAAGGAGGGGGAGGTCAGGTGGCAATACTCATGACACCTCCACGTTATGTTTGTTCTAAGCATCAGCTAGGAGGACAACCACACTGATGGAGGGCTTCCAGAAGCCTGGCACTCACCTTCCAACTCATCAACTTTATTAATGAGCTTCCCCTGCAGCTCCTTAACTCATAAGGTCTAACTAAGTGCACGAGATTCTCCAAGGCTGAGCAGCAGCCTCTCATTAGGAAGGACAGCCCCATAACTACCAGCTACTTCTTGCCAGATCTGCAGAGGGTCTCTGGTCATTGTGGCACAAACATGCTCCATGGCTTCATGAAGTCAAACATAACAAGAAAGAGGTTACCAACTCCTGCTACTATAATTAACAGCCACTTAATGCTTCTCTCAAGAGGATCCAGCACCAGGGAGCAGTCAGTGAGTTAATGAGATGAAGAGTAACATGCTACACAGTAAAAGGCAGCAGCTTTCCTGCCATCCTGGTGGTGTCACCAGGACCACCAATGGGAGGGAAACTGAGGTCTTCAGGTAAACCTAGGAGCTCTCATCATTCACAGCTCCTCAGGATCTAAACTACATGTTTGCCCTGG
This sequence comes from Scopus umbretta, assembly GCA_013400535.1. NCBI lineage: Eukaryota > Metazoa > Chordata > Aves > Pelecaniformes > Scopidae > Scopus > Scopus umbretta. The sequence continues at coordinate 18,168 of VZTL01029833.1, forward strand.
AACCATGATTGAGTATCACTTGGTAACAGTGAAAAACTCCAGAGAAGGGTTTATCCACAGCAATCCCAGGCAGTAGGTCAACAATCCCCAATGATTCTGGCAAATACTATGTTTGGGCTTGCTGCATTTTCATGAGTAAAAACAAAATCTGTGTATTACATCAAACGATAAAGACTTCAAGCAAATACCCAATGTTACCCTGCTACTTTTCATGAGACTATCTGGTACATACATGATTAAACAGAACCCAAATTCACAACACAAATACCAGGGGAAAGAAATGGCACTAAATAAATCTTAGTATAGGAGAAAGAGTATTGACATTAAGGGCCAGAACTGACATAAGTGGGGAAATATATCTATTCATGGGAGACATAAGGTTTATCTTCTAAGCAATCAGGCATAAAAACCTGCATAAAGACATGTAACAGAGAGATATCACAACCTGTAGAAGCTTCTATCATCAACCACAGCACTTTGTCTCTTTCCAGACAGAACCCAAGGAAAAGTCTGCTTCTATCTGTCAACCTTCCAGAATAATCTATTAACCAAAGAGATGAAGAAATACACCCGTATTTCTTTTCTTCCTATTCATTGAATGCTCCGCTTTAATTGAAGATGCCTTGGATAAAATAGAAGTTTGAAGTTTGTCATTGAAATTAAACTACATTTGAGCTATAGGCCACAAAGAACGAATGATTAAATGAGTAGGTAATTTCAAGACATGCTATAAACCTCCTCACATTATCAGAAAATGAGCATACTGTAGAAAAAGTTGCTTTTCATCAAGTAATATTGTATGCAATTTTATAAAAATTGATTCCCTACAGAAGTTAAACTTTACCTCCCTATTTCTCCATGAAATGAAAATTAAACCTGCAGTTTTACCCAGCTATCTGAATTTGTGCATCTGCAATTTTGCACCATTCAGGTAAAAGTAATAATCAAAAAAGAAATAAAGACACAACATGTTTGTCTCAAGAGAGGAGCCACCCCATCATCCCCAGCTGCCAGCTACATGTTCCCATGCTGTCCTCCTCCCCTGTGTGGCTGGCAGCAGACACGTGGTTAGCGTCTGGGTTCAAAGTAACCTTGCAGGGAGGAAAAAAAAAAAGGGTCAGAGCAGGATTGCTTCTCTCAACATGCAGGAGTGTTTGCTTAGAGCTGTCTAGTCCAAAACAGCACAATGGTTTCTTTATCAAAGATGCATAACCAGTTTTACCATACCTACCCACCCACATTTTATCTCAGCAGACAACGTGCTGGCATACAACCTTTGAGCCTTTCATTCCTCATCTTGCCAAAAGCAATTCCCCCCCCAGAGCAATTACATTTACAGACACACGTGATTTATGTTGGAGGTGCAACACCTGAGTAGAAAAAGAAACATTTATAGACTACTTCTGATAAACTTCAGACAGAAGCAAAAAAAACCCTACCTCACAGCACAGCAACAACCATCAAAACCTGTTCCAAGAATTAGAACCAAACTTTTTTTTTTATATATATACATAGTTCAAACACAGTTTATACAACTCAAGAGAGATACATGTCTTGGTAATACAGAGAATTTTGAGGGAAGCTTCTTAGAAGCTGGAAGTGTTTGTTGACCTAGAAAGTACACAGAAAATTACTTGCATATCACCTACAGTCTGCACTTAATCCATGGAGTACAGGTTTCACAGAGGCTCTTTACTCCATCATCCAAAACGCAGAAACACAAATGAAGTTCTTCAGAGGGCCTTGTAGGACATGAAATATCTGATTTAAATGGTCAAATGCTTTCAAAATAAACAACAAATATACAGAAACATTTCAGGGGGGGGAAATGGTGGCTTTGGGGATCAAAATATTCATGGGGATTCATTGCAGACACGGCAGCTGACAGGTGCACCCAAGAGACAGAGGGAGATCTAAGCACAAGCTATGGCAGAGACGTCTATGCAGAGTCAGTAGGAGAGTGATTTTTCCAGACATTTCAAAGACCAGAACAGAGCGTCCTCCAGTTTGGAAGCTCGTGAATACATGACACAGTTAAAGCCTGGCTCCTTCTCCATAAAAGCTTCAGTGACAGAGGATGAACCTTGCCATGCTGCAAGGCCAGCAAGCTGCCAGGGAAGCCCAGGGCTCAACCCGCATTGCTCTTCCCAGCCTGGAAAGCAAAGCCAGAGGCAGACACATGTTCTCCTTCCACCTCTGTGGTCACAAAAAGGGAGACAATCACAAAGAATACAAGTCTAGAGCCCTAAAATGAGGAAGGGCCCTTCAGTTACAGTGCACATGTTGAGGAAATCTATCATTAGACGAATTTAGAGTGTAACCTCTCAGACGAGGCAGGCAGGCACACAGTACTGCAGCACCATCAGTAACTGTGGAGCAGTAATGGTTGAACACTGGCCAGAGATAACCACTTGTTATTTACAAAAAAATAATCCTCTTCCTCCTGGAAAGCAGCAACTGCTTTCTTTTGCTTTAGAAAAGTAGGATATTAGACAAGCTAAAACTATGTTACTGTAGTAGTGGAACATCTATGGTTTAATTGCTACGCCAAGAAACATAAAAGAAGGTTCCTAAAGCAGCGTTATCTCTGCTGTGCTCTTGTATAATTTTACACTCCTGCGTTGCCTCTTGCATGTAACCTGAAGCAGGGTAGGTTAGGCGAGTATTTGTACTACTGAATGCACGCACTACTGAATGCACGCAGGGCCATAAAAATAGGCACACAGGAAACCTGAATCAATCTTGCTGTGGGACACTTAACTTCAGTATTCCTTGAACTGTTATGATTTTTAACTGTGTAGCCTTAAAGTTGCATTAGTGCAATCTCCTGCATTGAAATATGTAGTCATTCTACACAACTTAACATGTCTTCTTGCAAACATCATAATTTTTACCATTCCTCAGGCAACCTATCCCTCCCAGCCTTCAAGCATCAAGATCTAACAATGATCACTGTTTTTGACGGGCTGCTTTGTTCCTTGTTCAGATTTATCATTACAGGAGCATTTAGCCCCAAGGCACCATCTCAGGCCCATATCCATTTACTTACGGTCTACAGGAACTTGTAAAGCTTTGCCTGGCATGCAAGGGAACGTAGTGATCGTTTCACTTAAGTTCAGGGGAGGAAAAGAGAATTCACTCACTTCTTTCATTTCTTTAGTCAGGATCTACAACTTGCATCAAACATTTCAAATGGACTAAGACTAGAGTTGCTATAATTAATGTCATAAATTTAAAAAGGTTGTATCATACTTATTAGCATAGATTACAATCTATGATTATAATTGCACAATAAAATAGGTTTCTAATAGATGTTTCTTAACATGTTAGCTATTGCCAACAATAACACCTGGGCATCACAAACTTGCATTTACAAAGTTTTTTCAGAAGATAAAGCTTAACTGAAGGGTAAATAAATAAAGGCATCTTTCCCTTCATCAGCTCATTCTGCTTGCCTTTTGTAAACTTACATTTCTCATCTTGAGTAGAACAGACCCCCTGGAATACACATGAACACATACTGGGGCCATAACACGTGATGTTTATGGGGTGTTTTTCTAATGTTTATACATGCT
>VZTL01029833.1:21808-75274 GCA_013400535.1 Scopus umbretta
GGGGGGGGGGAAGAAGAATGAAAGAGCAGGGAATAACCCAGCCATAACACACCTGAGGTTGGGACAGTACTGGGTAAAGATACATTAGAAGTTTTTTGCCAAAGCTTTCAGTGGAAGATATCATCACGTCGACATCCTTCTAGTACCATTAAACTGCCCTTTAAATTGGTACAATTCATCAGGAGAAGTAGGGAATTATGTATAAGATGGGGTAGCAAGGATAGAGTTGTCACTTTACAGATCCATAGGAGTTTCATACATTTTCTCATCTGTTTGCTGTCCATCAGCTCACAGGACATTGCCACAACCTGCTAAGGAAAAGCACAGCAGTCCTAGAGGTGTACCTCAGTTCATCACGTACATATTCTGTCACAAAAGGCACAGCATGCTACACAAAACCATAGCTCTTGTCCAGTTAGATTAAGTCCAAAAATTACTCCAGAGTGAGTTCAAGTTTACACTACAGTGTGTGTGTATATATGTATGTCAGTTCACATGGTGCCTTTTTCACAACACAATTTACAGCACAGTAATATCCATTTATTGTTGGATAAATCAATGGATTTGAATGCAGTGACATACAAACAGGCCAAGAGAAGAGTATGTTTACAAGAAAAAAAAGTCTTTCCGAAAACATCGCTGTTTGGGTGTAAATCACATTTTTCAGAAACAGCAGAGGGAGACTGTTTGGAAGAGCTCACTCAAATGAGATTTAATAGGATGGAGTCATCTGTCACGGAGAACACAAAAAAAGCACAATGGGGCAAAGACAGACCTTTAGAAGCAACATAAAATAGTTTAGCCAGCTGAATTATGATAATCACACAAGCTAATAATCCTTTTCCATGCACATTTCATTCATGCCTTGCCCCACATTATCACAGCCTTCACCTTTACAGCCCCCTTCACTCGCCCACGACAGAAACACCTCATCAAGAAATATGCTGCAGCTCATCTTCTACCATCTCTTGGGTCACACCACTGCTATCTTCAGACACTTTGACTTGCCTCATTATCCTCATTAAGATAAAGCTGTTACTTCTCAGAGATGGAGACGCAAGTGGGAAATCAAAGACGAGCACGCTTGCCCCATCTCCCAGCCCCATGAGCTGGCTGCCCCTGGGCTCTCACCTCGCCGGCTGGCTCAGCAGTGAAATGCTCCCCTATGCTGAGACCAAAGGTGGCTGGGACATGCAAGACAGCCAGCTGCAGGCCTGGGAGGCGAGGGAAGATGCTGCAGGCATGCCGAACAATAGCTCATTTTGCGGCGGAGGCTCTGGAGACCACCTCAAAGTGAATCAAAGGCACCAGCTGGATCGAGACTGTCTAGCTTGTTTTCCTCCAAGTTTTATAACTTGTTTAGCTTGTTTTGTCCACACGCAATCATTACTTATTTATTATATATAGGCTGTCAAATATGGGGCCTCTGTGGATAAAAAAGGGGTTTGTACTGCTGGCTGACCTACATTCCCATGAATAAAGTTTCTCTTCCTTTCAAGTCAGTTGTGGTTGGAGGAAATATCCACAAAGTGTACTGTGTTCAGGGAAATAAATTCAACTGATCCTCTATTCCAATGCAACTGGTAATTTTTTCTGAGGTTGTTTATACACAAGCATTTTATTAGTTTTAATTTAGTCCAAAAGTGGAGACCATTATTTGCTGAGGAATTCCCTTCATACTTTGAATTCAAATAATCTAATAGATCTGAAGAATAAATAGTGGTGGATATAATTTAAAGTACCTAAAGAAAAATTTTCAGCAGGATTAGCAAAGCAAGATGGTAGCAGACAGCCAAGGGAGCTGAGCTTGAACAGCCTGGGAGGCCACCCATGCTACTGCTGTGCTGCTTGGATGGGAACCATCTCGCCATCCACGGACACGGTGCTCCAATACTGCTAGAGCATCTTTTGTAGCCTGTCAACAAAGCTAGCAGTTCCTGGCCTGTGAAGTTAAAAATATCCATGTCCTGAAATAAATGCCTTAATTCTTTGGCTTTGTGAAATGCAGATGCAGGAAGTTTGCTCTTAATGAGCAATCTTCAGTACCACGAGAGTTTGTCCAAAGGGTGACTCACTAAATGCTATTTTTGAAAGCATCAAGATAGAAATTCAGAATATTAACCTAATAACCTTGTTTACTGAACTCTGGTATAGGGTTTGTGAAGTGGCTCTGATTTACTCTTTCTTTCTGTTTTGAAATACTCAAATATTTGTTAAACATAATTCATTTGTGCCTTGTTCTACCAGCAATCAATCCTACCTACATCATCTTTGAAGGGTTTTTATGACACAAGTTGCTGATCACTGATCCAAAAACATCCAAAGGGGGATAGGGTAACACCTAAGAAATTATGACTTTGGCTTCACTGCAATCTCTGTACACTCACTCACAAGACAGAACTAGTTTTCTGCAACACCCAGTTGTGTTTACACCATAAAGTTCACCTGGAGGGGCAATGTGGGGAAATCCATCCATGCATTTTTTTTTACTGCACATATCAAGTGGGTTTTAAAGAGGCAGTAATGCTACTGAGGGTATTTATAGCTTTTATTTTCCTTAACTAAGGTAAAAAAAAAAATAGTGGCAATTTTAGTCCTTCTTTCCAGTCTCTCTCTATAATCATTTAGTTAGTATTCTGCTTCAAATGACATATTTTTGTAGGCCACCCTTCATTTTTTGTTTATTATTATTATTATTTTAAATCACTCCCCTTTTTCTTCCTCCTCTGCTTTCATTCCTTCCTTCTTATCACAATTCCTATGTGCTAGTTTCTCACTTCGGCTGAAATTAAATTTTTCCTTAAAAATACTTTCCTCCCTTAAGCCTTTTATTCATAGGCTACTATAAAGGGAGAACAATTGCAAATGAATTAAACAACACTGTATCACTACAGACCCAATGTCTGATATGGCCTCTCTTTGTTTGGAGATGGACAAAATGTTGCAAACCAAATCTCTACAAACTAAGTCTCATTTTTATTATTTAGCTTTTTCCCAGAGTGATATTCTGGCGTATTATCTAGCTAAAAAACTATTTGATAACCAGATCCTAGCTTTGCTCATACACTATTTCAGAAAAAATATATTTACATGATACTTCTTTTTAAGTTAATATTATTTATAAAAAGTAAGCACATACAACTGATCAAACTTAAACCTTAATGTGGAAATAATTTTTACAATTCTTGATTAATGATCATGAAATTTTATGCTGAGACTTCAGGAAATAAGTGAAAACTTCATACTGTTCACAGACCCTAATACAAAAATACATGTCCTAAGAGTGATCTGAGCATCAGGGTCCGCTATTTCAACTAATACATTATCAATTCAGGTGAGTCTTTGAGCACAATATCCAAGTATCATTTCAAAATCTGATGCCTTGGACTATTACTTTTACTAATGTGTATATTTCAGTACATTATAAATGTTTCACAATTGAAACAGTTATTTTACAGCAAGCAACATTACCCCCAACTAACAAACTATTTTTTATTTCAATGAATCACAAAATAAATAACTGATTATACTAAACTCACCCTTGGCTGTTGAACATGGATGGAGGTACATAAACTTCATTTGTTTCTCTCTTTGATGTTGGCTTTAGTGTCTGTGGGCATCCATGTGGGAAAGTGAGATGCATCTGCAGAGCTGGAACATCCACTTTCTGCTGCTTCTTCTCTTCTAGACTTGTTCCAGCTTAAGAGAAATTAAATGTGCCAGCTCCACTCACACCTTTACTTGTCATGACCTGGGCAAGCAAGGCCTAGTAAGACTGCCCTTATATGACAACAAAGTAGTTAATAATGGGAAAATACAATTCATTTTCCTGTACACTCTCAGCGTATGCTGGTGAGAACAGAGGACAAGAGACAAAACAGGCTGTGTGCAATTCAAGTGATGTCCATTTGTCAGCACTGGTACTCACTCAACAGAAAATCCATCTTTCCCATCCTGGTATTTTCCTCTTTCCCTTCCTTCCCACACATACATAAGATTAACACCCCCAAGGCCAAGATAAAAGACATAACCAACCCCTTCCTTGGCAGATACTGGAGAAGCCAGGAATATCAGCTCAGAAATGTCTCCAAGATGTGCCTCACTTGACTATCCCCTGCATTAAAAAAAAAATAAATAAAACAGGAAAGATACTATTTAAGAAAACTCTAGATAACACCAGTTGAAGTATACAGTTATTTCAGCTTTCAATGAGAAGAGGTGTGAGTGATGACCAGTAACTTGCTGATGAGAGAGGGAAGCCACAAACTCACCACTGCTAAGAGCTCCCTTGGGAGCCTGGGGGTAGCAGAAAGACAAAGCGCCAAGGAAATAAAATATGAAGGTGAAACTTAAAACCTACTTAAGTTGTAGGACAGACATAATTCACTCATTATCCAGAACTACCTAACCCTCTAGGCACTAAAACTCAATAGGTTACTCCTTACTTATGTTTCTAGGAAAAGTTCCCTGTGCATTAACCTTAATTACTCACACATATGCTTATGGTAGATAGGCATCTGCTGATCAGCTGTGCTCCAAGACCTGCAGACTCCAGCAAACAGCTTAAGTTATTTAAAAATGCTGAACAATAAGATGGGGCCAAGACTGCAGTAGTAGCAGAAATGCTGGAAGCATATGTAAGCAATTTAGATTTTCAATCACTGGCTAAGCATTTTAAAAGCAAGAACTGTCTGGGAAACAGGTACCAGGCAGGTGAACACCCTAATCCCTGTGCTGGAGCCTGGCTGCACCTTTATTTGCTCATGACTGTTGAGTTCTTGGCTGCGGAGTGGCCCCAACTCAACTTAAAGAATGGACAGTGCTCACTACCTTCACTCTCCCTCTGCTGAGGTGCTCACACAAGACATGGCAGGCAGTCAGTCATGTAAGTTAAACTGTCTGGATCACCCCACTGAGGTATTTGTGCTCGTTACACAGTTGACATATCAGGGCAAACATGTAAGGCAAGAAGGCAGGATTGCCTGTTGCATGTTTCCAGAGGTGCAGGTCTCCAACAACTACCCAGGGAATGCACTACCAGCAGGGAATGCTGGGCTGGATGGGAGTGGATCACCCTCCTGGAAAAGGCATCTAAAATTTTGGTGAGGCACTGCCTAGGTGAGACACTTAAATAAGAGGCTAGATCACATCCCACGGGATGCCCATGCAGCCCCAGGAAAGCCGAGTCACAACAGCTGTGCCTCACTCATATTTTAAGCTCTAGCTATTTTAACATCTGGAACAGATGTTAGTGTTATTTATCCCTGCTCACACAAAATTAATGTGTGCTATATCATAACCATCTTGGGGAAATCAATTTTTTGTAATATATATAATTGAATGTAGAATAAAGCTGAGGGCCTCTGAACTACTTTAGCCACAGAAACTGACTGCTTGCATTCTTTTCTAGGTCAGTAAGAATATTAATTAAGAATCCCATAAACATAAAACATTGATCTTTTTTTACTGCAGTTTTGGGACTGAGTTTTCAGAGCAAAAGCATACAGATAGTTAGTTGAACCAAGATTTTTTTTAATTTCCACTGAAACTGAGATATATAGCTACAAAATGGTATGAAAAGAGGAAAGTAAAATTGTTTAGTTTTTCTTCCCCTGTCCTGTTACCCCACACAGAGAGAAACACCCTTAGTTTTACTAGTGGACATAACCTGTAAGAGGGCTAATGAGGCAATGCAGTCGCATCAAAATAACAGTTCCTGCCTTCATACTTGAATTTCAATTTTTGTGTTGCATATGTAATTTATAGACATTGATCTTAAAAATCAAACAAACAAAAAAACCCCACCTAAATAAGAAGAAATCCCAAGAAAACACTTTCCAAAATTCTAATTTTTTCACCTTGTGTTCACATGCCTAGGTGTGTGAGTAATTCAGTTTTAATCACTACCTGAACTAGATAACCACATACCTAATTTACACATGGTAGAGAAAATGCCTTATTAACGATCTCTTTCACATGGCAGCCAATGACAAACTCTTCATCATATGCAACTCAGCTGCTGAATAATATTTTTTTTTTAAATAATGAACTAATGTGAAACTCTAAAGCTTCAAAACAACTTACAAAAGGATTAGCTATTATAAAAGCTAATTTATTAACAGTAATAGTGGGTTGTTTGCTCTTTTTTAAATCTCACCATTCAGGTCAATAAAGACAGGGGACTCCTGCATGCTTCTTCAGGTGAAGTCCACATCTGCTCCTTCACTTGCTGGGAAAACCACAAATACATAGTGCCTATTAAGCCTACACTTAGCTTCAAAGAAGGATGAGATCCTAGTGCTGGGCATTATTGCACCTGGCTTCTCCACACCTACTGAAGATGCCTAAGGTCACTTTACAGCAAGGGAGGAAACTCAACATGTGAAAGGCAGAACCCGGAGACACCAGCATGTTCAGTGGGGACAAGTCTAAGCCAGCAGATGGGAAATAAGAGGAGAGAGGAAGAGCTTACACCAGCCTTTTCTCTGTGCACGCCAACTATTTCACCTGTGACAATGTCCTTCCTCTATCACAAAGCCCCAGACCACAAGTGGTGCAGGAGGCAGGAGAGGCAGGTTCAAATATTTTCCTCTGCCAGGTCCAGCCTGCACCCACAGCCCAAACCAATCTGACCAACGTTTCACCAACACTCTGTGGGAAATGCTGAGACAAGGTCTCTTGGTGACCTAATTACACTCTGCATCAAAATAAAGAAATACTTAGGGAGAGAAGGAGAGAGAAGAGTGATGCTGCAAACCTAGCTGTTTCCAGCATCTACCCAAGAAGAAAGAGGCCTTGCTTACATTTTCTAGTATTTGTTTTATAAGAGACATTAAAAAATGCTCATTCCACAAATTTATAAGTGAACAGTTTTGTCTGAAGGACAAAACCAAAAAGCTAGGAAGCATTTCCCACATACAGTGGTATGCATTGAGCTAGTTGCAACAACTTTATCTGCAGCTTATTGAGAGCAAATCATAGAGAAGGAGAGATAAAACAAGTTTTGTCCAAATTACAGATAAAACCAGGCTTTTGCTAGAAAAACGTTGTTACAAAACAAAATGAGTTCTAGGTTCCTCTCCTCTTTAATCTCCTTTACTCTGCTGGTAGACCTTCTATATCCCTAATGCAAGTGAGGAATCACTGCAGGTCCACTGAGCCTCAGGAGCTGTACTGATGAGGCATAAACTCATTGCAGGATGTTAATATATTTTATTCCCTTTTTATTTAGTTTATATTGCAATCTTTTATGTCTACTTACATTTGCTTACAAATGTTTTTCAAATCACAAATATTTGTATTCTTATATTAAATATATACATAGACACAACAAGAAAGAACCCTAGCACCAGAAAATGCAGATGCAATCAGTTACAGTAATTTAAGTACACTGTTAGCAACATTGAAAAATACCATTTATGCATTTCAGTGAGCTACAGCTCTGTTTTTTATGTATAAGGACAGACAAATGTATAGGACCAATCCTCAAAAGATGCTGAATGGCTCAGCTCCATTTATGTCACCTAACTCAGGAAATTAAAACGTATGTAATATTTGCACAGGCAGATGCAAGGTGCAATTTTAACCAGTAAATTGCATTCACCTCCTAGTGTTCTCAATCAAAACATGGGGCTTTTTTGTTACAATCCAAAATCAAAAGGGTAAAAAATTCTTCTTTCTCGTGACAGCAGAGTGAATCCTGTTTATTAAGGCAGATAATATTGGGGTCTCTTCCAAGGAACCAGCCATGTTGTTGCAACTCTGCTCTCCTGAGATGCTTGCATCAAGCACCTTCACCATAGGACACCAATGGTGCCAAAACTCCCTAAAAATCACTGATAAAACTCTCACCATCCCCAGGGATTCATGATGAGAACTTAATTCAGAGAGGTCTTAAGAACCCAAATTTGGAGAGGTTTCAACCACTTGGTGCCTAACACAAAAAATTATGTAATGTTTTTAATTTAAGTATGCTTTTATTTCACATAGGTGAACACTTCATATGACCTCTCTTCTCAACTTCTTCTACATTATTTTAGCCTGCTGGCAGGCTAGCATCAGATAAGACATAAGCAAGTGTAAAGGATTTTATTATTATTATTTTTACGTTTTTCAAAATAATTTCACACTACTTACTTTTTCTCAGAAAGTAACAGAGTAACTGCTAGTCATTGTGGTTCATAGAAATAGATAAACATGTGATATACAAGATGAGCACTATACACTAGATATACTTTGACAGTAAAACATATTCAAAATTCTAGTTCAGCAAGTTATTTAAAATTGTTTACTTAGCTTTAAAGAAAAGTGGTAGAAGAGACTAAAATTTATGTTCTTAAACACTTGTTAAATCAGGCTTACCTGGTAAAATTTACTATCTTTACTATCAGATCTGTTACTGTCATCAGTGAAAGTACAACTGAGATCTCAAACTACCACCTTCAGTTAACCTTGCCAGAAAAATGGACAATTGGTGATCCATTTAGAGTATTTCAGAAATGCATCTAAAAAAAGCTGTGCCATTGTTAGGGAGTCTTTTTACATGAAGACTTATGGGAATCATGAAACCTCAAGCCCTCTTTTTTCATTCATTATCTGAAGCCATTTTTCCCTTTCCTGGAGGTGAGATAGGCAGCAGCCTGTGTGGAGGGGGCTGTTGGCATAGACAACATAGGCTGCTACAGTTGCTTCATATGATTGGACTGACACTGCTATTTTTCTCCCCCCTTTTTTTAAGGGACATATTTCTGAAACTGTTTTGCAACACTAAGTCAGCAAGATGTAAAGATGAATCGCTGGTATCTATATTCCAGTTAAGTCATTAATAACATGAACTAGATACCAACCCAGTCACGAAGTTCCTTCCGCAACTTAAGAGCACTTCAAGAGTAGACTAGAGAAAGACCATTAATCTTTGCAGAATATGTCTCTATATGCTATATTAACATATCTTTAACAGCTGCATCGGGAATTTTTACTGAACTCTGCTGTTGTAGTGATATTAATCATATTAAACACTGTAAATATACATGTAAATAACATAGCCTGATACAGATATAGATATATAGCCCCAGCCTTCCAGGCAGTCATCACATGAGATCACCAAACCTGGGCAAACACTTCCAAATAAGTATGAAACACTTTGCTTTAACTTTAAATCTTGTACTTTCTTGAAAGACTTATTCTGAAATATCAGCTAATCAGATGCTTTCCTCTTCAAAAAGTAAAATAGCTGCTGTCCACCACGGTCTAAACTTTTTGAACTGCTTCTCTTACAGATGGAACAAATACAAATATTGGCTTTGTATAATCCTAGCACAAAGCATAGGAAATACTGAGTTGTACTTACAAGAAAGTAACCAGTTATGACCTTATTTACAAGCAAGTCTTAATCCTTCATGTTAGAAATAAAAAAAACCAATGCTTGTTAAATAAGAACAGTCAGCTCCTAAGAACAAAAATGTAAGAACACCTAAAGCCTTTAAAAAAACATATCTATATGCAAAAGAGTGAATTAGATGTGCTGAATGACCTGAGGGTTTACTGAAGGCACAGAGCACTGATGACACTAAACAGTATCTATAGTATTTTATTGGTCCCCTAAATGTCTGAGCAAAAATCCCACGCAAGGAAGAACGCAACAGGTTGGATCCCTCTCTATTTCTCTCTCTCCCAAAAAACCACATGCACACTCAGTGATTACTTTCTAACCTCCTCCTCGTAACGGGAAGGAAAACCTGCAGATGGGAAGCTCACTGCAGCCAGGTTAAGCAGAAGGGCTCAGAGTTGCCTGAGCTTCTTTCTTTTTCTGAGGAAAATCTCTTCCAATTCCTCTCCCCACCTCCTTTTTATTGCCAGCAACCTCTTTCAAGTTCTTGTTTGGATACTTCTCCTCAATGTTTTCCTTATATCCTCCAGACTGTGATCAAAGGCCCTGCTGTATCTCCTTTGTAGGCAGGAGTCATTGCTCCTCTTCTCTGCTGCTGCTGACAGCAGTGTCTAGGGACGCCTGCGCAGTGCTGAGAAGGCAGCAGGAAGGTTGAGGAGTGAGGTGAGGTCCCACTGTTATTAAAAAAAGCCGAAAAATAATGCATGTTTTAGGTACCACTACTGTTTTTCCCTTTGCCCCACTGTACTTATTCGTAAAAGTCAACAATACTGTCACCAGGTACCCTCTGAAAATGGTCTATATAGCAAGATCTTCTGCTAAAGCTAAAGACAGTGTAAATAATAGTTTAAAAAAAAAATTGTCTTTTCTCTGAATGCATCCTATCTGCTGGCACATTCAAACAGCAGATTTTTAAACACAGCCTTAAAAAGTCCATTTTTGCTCCTGCTGCTTGCTGTGCCTTTGCCTGCTATCGTACAACTCCCTAATCTCACACCCAGAGCTGATCTGTGGTACCGGAGCTCAGCTCAAGAAGAGGCGGCCTGGCAAGCAGTCCGCCTTGCTGCTGAAACTGGGGTAGTTCCCTAGCGAGAACAGAAAAGAACAAAGGAGCCTGTAACGCTGTAAGAGGACTACAAGGAAACACACGGGAAGGAGCTCATTCTTGTTTGGAAACAAAAAAAAGATTTCCAATCAAAACACTGAATTAACATTATTAAGCAGTGTCTTTGCCGCAGCATAGCAGCCAGAGCAGGCAACACAAACAGACCCCAGGAGATGCACGCAATACAGTATCTTGCACAAAAAAACAGATACATAAAACTTACCAGAGCTACTTTGTGCTTCTTTTGAAAACAGAAAAACAACAAGTAGTACTACCAATTAGACTTTCAAAAGAGCATAAATAACTCATATGTCCAAACTCCACTAAGTTTCAATGAAGTTAACTGCCTTACTTCTCTTGAGGTTTCTCTAGCCTACACAGTTATTCAAAAACTTATGGGAGATTAGACAAGTCATTAAGATAAACGGGGGCCAGATTCAGAAATACTCAGGAAAAATTAGAATCATTAACATATTTAGCTCTACCTTGAGATACCAAAAACAAATTACTACTGAAGTTCAGAGCTGATGTAGAAGCTCTGCATATTGCGTACTCACATGTCAGGACTTTGGCAGACAGAAGGTGCACCAGAAAGCTGTCACTGCATTCATCACCTATTAATCAACCAGATTCGAATAAGAATGAGAAAACATCCAGCAAGATACAAAGTTCCTGAGACTGTATTTGGTCTTTTTCCTCAGCAAAAGAGGATGAAAAACTCTGTAAAAACCTGTTGTTCCCCCTACTGTTTCTACCACCACCGTTAGGACTTTGCGAATGAAGACTCAGCGTGTATAGATTTAATCTCCACTGGGCATTTGCTTTATTCCCCTGACTGTTCTTACAAAGCAGACACAGTGAAAGTGACTGCTGACTCCTCTGTCTGGGCATTAGCAAAGAGGCACCAGCCACCAGGTCAACAGACACAAGTTATGCACCAACAAACTATTGTGCCACTTCCAGCATGAGGCCACTTAAACTGCATCTGCTAATCCCATGGGTTTGCCTACCCCACCAGGACAAAGCAGGCAAGGCTGCACCTAAATACCTCCTTTCCCTTTAGATATAAAGGGGACTTTCCTGATCTAACCCCAGGGACTGGAGTCTGTTGTGCAGCTGCATTTGATGCTGTCTCAGTTTTCCTACTGAGAAAATCAGTGCTTGCAATATGCCAAATATACTTCCCCCACACAAAAGTACAAGGGACATTAAAAAAACTAAAACGGTCAAAATATTCTCTCATCCCCATTGAATAAGGGCTTCCGCTGTTGCACAGAAAGCACTGCTAGCGAGGGTGACTTCCCCTGCACTCGCTTCCCTGGACATTCCTGACAGCTCAGATATATTAAACATTTTAAATTATTAAAACCTCCAGGCACCCTGCAGACAATCCATGCTGCCTCCATACCTCATAGGTCATACCCTTAAAGCCTGTAACAAAGGCCAGTAACTTCTCAATGAAGATATTCCAAATAACCAGTAAAAATGAAAGACTGTGGAATGGCATCCAGAATGCTCCTTGTCCTCAGGGAGGCAAGGTCAGCACAGGCCTTCCCTCACTAAACACACTGTGCTTTCATAACTCTCATTTATGTAGACTATATAAAATCAGACGCTTACTAGATTTAAAACCCACATTTCTTCTTAACCAAAAACATAAGCAGGGGAGAGACACAAAAAGGTCTTAATAGTAAATGATATAGGCACTCACAGACCACAATATATGCAGGTTTTATTACTGAAATGCTCAAAGATTAAGAATTGAAATAGCCCATTACACTACCAATATCAGTTAAGTGTCCAAACCCAGTTTCTAGATGCTACATGGATGCGCACACACGCAAAGTACGCTGTCCTGGTTTCCCTAGGATGCCTATATTCAGGGGATATCTATATTCACCTAAAGCAATGCAATGGGACTATTTTAAAGCGCAAGGGTTTGGACAATTTTTAATAAGATTACTCAGTCACAGCGTAACAAGGAATCAAAATAAAGGGAACTTGCAGCAAGCTGGAGCAGGGGCGTGCTCTTCAGGCATGAGGCTGTACACACATGGCCAGGTACACATATCTGTGTATTAAACCTAATTTATACAAGATCATGCCCATACAAAGTAAATATATAAAATTCTTTAAAAATAACTTGCTGTAGTTTCCAGTGGATAAGACTGAGAAAGGTAAAGAGGTTTGCTCATCTAACACTCTCTCTCCTTCTTACAAACCAATGTAACTTGTAGCTTGCCACAGAGGAAGTTTGCAGAAGACAATTTCAAAGGGGAGCCTTGAAGGAGGGAGAGAAGGGACACCAATATCTAGCTAGTGCCTCACACTGCCACAAAGACAGCAGCAGGAGCCAGGCACCCTCATGATAGGACTAATCCTGGCTGTACCCCTTCACCGTCCTCCCCCTCTGAAGTGCATGGCCATGCACAGAGGATAATCATAGGAGCAGACACCAAAATATTTGACAAATAGTATCAGTTCCATCATGGCATCACAGAGGAGGCTGAAATCCACTGTGCAAGTTTGTCAGACTTTGTGCATCTGTACTGGGTTTTTGTGGCATGGTTTGCGTAACGGGGTGGGGCTACAGGGGTGGCTTCTGTGAGAAGCTACTAGAAGCTTCCCCTATGTCCGACAGAGCCAATGCCAGCCAGCTCCAAGACAGACCCACCGCAGGCCAAGGCCGAGCCCATCAGTGACAGTGGTAGTGCCTCAGTGATAACATATTTANTTCATTATTTCTCATTATCCTACTCTGATTTGACTGGTAATAAATTAAACTGATTTTCCCCAAGTCAAGTCTCTTTTGCCCATGACGGTAACTGTTGAGTGATCTCCCTGTCCTTATCTCGACCACGAGCTTGCCATTCTATTTTCTCTCCTCTCTCCAGTTGAGAAGGGGGAGTGACAGAGCGGCTCTGGTGGGCACTTGGCATCCAGCCAGGGTCAACCCACCCAGCACCTCAGATGAATTGATTAACAGAAAGGGAGAAGTGTGGTGTTCACATGTCACCAGCACACTGGGGAGAGGGGACAACTGGTTGACGTACATTTGCAGCGCGAAGAACTGGAAGGCAGAAATAACAGCCATGCAAGGTTTGGCACTGAGCAAAAATAAGTTGAATGGCTCATGGAAATAATGTGCATACATGCACGCTTGCCATTTGTATCTCTGCATGGTTTTGCATGATCATCCTACTTTCAAAATATTTCAGTCTTTACTGAAACATTTCCATATTCTAGGCTACCCTTACATAAACCGTAAATTTGTAGATGGCTTTGTGCCTTTCAAATTATTTTTTTCACTAGCTTCTTGAATAAGTCCATGTTTGCAGAAATTTATCATTCAACAAGTTGTTTATTAATGAGAGGTCATCAAGGTTGATTAGTTAAAAAAATTCAGCAGTCCAGTTTAATTACATCAAGCACAGGAACTGAAGTGGCCTGAATGCATGTAAAATACTCTAGGGGCTCATAAATACAGTGTAAGAAAATGCATAAAATTCTTAAATATTGGTATGCATATGCTATGCACATTGAATCACACTACTATTACTTATGATTTGACAGTATCAATAAAATGATTGGCATTTTCTAAAAATAAATAGACACGCTCACCCTCAAAAAAAGCATATGCACATTGACCAATAAAAAGGAGACAACAGAAGGAGAAAGCAGATGAGATAAATAAGCAGGGATGATGAGAAATCATTACATTTCTATTTCATCACTGTTAGGTGCTTTGATATTGCATAAATTCTATTTAATACGTACAGTAGACTGGTCCATGTATCTACATGAGCTGCCCTTTGATTATGAAGGTGAGGCCCCTTTTTCCCCCCATACTGAGTCAACATCTGTTGGAAACATCTGGAGAAAAACTGTTAGAGTTGCCAGAGGGCTAACACTCGGGAAAGCAGGATCCCCAACCACAGGATCAGTGTCCAATCATACTAATGTCACCTAGGTGATATTACCATGGCATGCATGACACTTGCAAAGTATTCTTCATCCTTTTCTGGTGAAAAGTTGTCCCTAAGCAATGGATACATACTTCTGTGTAGAAAAACTGCTTGAGAAGCCAAAGGAATAGAGATTGCTTCAGCCTACTTGAAGGGTTTAAGAACCCAGATGACAGGACTCAAAGCACAGCAGCTTGGTGCTTATCTTGTAGCAAATTCTGGGCAAAAAACACAGGCAGAATGGATAGAAGAAAAAAACATAAACCAAAAACAGAGGCAGAAGGTAGTATTTCAAACACAGATTCTCCAAATCACTACAGCCCCAAACATCAAAGTGTTGGAGATATCAAAGTTCTGGGATTGGGAGAGACTGGTGCTCATGTTGTTTTGGAGTGTGGGGTAGAGGGGTTTCTACATACACACATTGTACTACTGCTAACAGGATCCTGGACAAATATGAATGTCAAACCAGTTATTTAACTGGAATACTATACATGACTGCAGACACAAGGACTGGGAAAGTCTTAAACCTACCCAATTCAAGATGAGCACCCACTACTTAACACATCACAGCTGCTTATATTCCCCACACTTCCTGGCACACTTTCTTGAACAAGCATGCTGATAGAAAGTATTAGGCTCCACTCACCCTCAGTGAAGACAAATGAGCACATTGTCGGCAGGCTCCTGTACATTTGCTATACAGGAATCTGGAGACTGGAGGGGAGAAGGAGGAGGAGCTGCAAACCACAGACTTAAAAAGCAGATGTGAGTCTCTTGTGATGAAGGAAAGAGTAGTAAGAAGTTGCTGAAGACTGCACTAATTACTGCTGTGGTGGAGCGACAGTCTCACAACTGCTATTCAAATCTCAGTTTTCTGAGAGGCTTTACAGGAAAGATAAGTATCTAGTAGTATATCTATAAAAATGAATGTCATAATTTGGTAGAAATTTATTTTTTAAAGTTGTCTTAAAATAATTCATAAAAAATGTGTAAGAAATTCATTGAAAATGGGCAATATAACTGACTTTGCAGCTAATTCCAATCTAGATTTCAGAGATAATATCTAGATGAGACATTATCTGGCCTTTGCCTGTCTGATGGCTCCCTCTCACTGGAGCACATCAGAACCAATTGCATTATTTACACTCCCCGGTATGAATCAAAGTCAAAAATGTCTTCTGTAACAGAGATAAAAGAACAGAGCACAGACATGATCCATCACACAAGTGAAACACAATAAAGCTCCAACCCTAGACAGGACATCTGTCTACTGAGCTGCAATACGAAGCTTCCAAAGCCTCCAAAGTCTTTGAAGACTGATGTGGTAATTCAATTTGATGAAAAGGACCGTATTTAATTTTTTATACAGCGTACAAAGTGAGTTTATATTTCAGTTTTGGTTTCTAAATGTTTAATCATGAAACATCTGAATCAGCAAAACAAGGAGGACAGTTCTCTACATCAACATGTTTTCTTTTTTGTTTTGCCTAATATTTAATAAGTAGCACATTTATGAATCCCCTCTGTGGATTTCAATCTCTTTGTGGAATTCAGACCAAAAGTGAGGTAGAAATTGAGAAAGGTTTTCACGCAAAAGGATGAGCCATTCAAAGGATCCCCGTATATTTTTTCCCCACAAAAACCACTTGATGGGCGGAACGTCAAGCTGGGCAACACCTAAGAAGACCCCGGCCTCCCCATCTGCAATGCAGGGCTGGCACAAAGGCAAATACAAAAGCTTCAAAGGTTGCAAGGGGCAGTGGGCACATTAGGGGACATCTCATGTTTGCATGTGTATGGGGACAGGAAGGGGGAAGGGAGGATGGCAACACAGATTTTTCAGTCCATACTCTTCCTTTACAAGCACAATGTAAACAGATTACACAAAGGTGTTTCTTTGGACCTTAAGTGCTATTTGGGAAGTGAACAATACTTCAGATGGCTCTTCTTGTCAGCAAATAGTCCCACTACTTAATAAAATGTCCGGTTTTATTACCGTATTCCCAATAGATTACACACAACAAAGATGGGCAAAAAAATTTTAAGCAGGTTTTTCCTGATCCAATTTTCTACAGCATCACAGGCAAACAAAGGCAAACCACAATATGAATTATTTTGGAAAAAAAGAATGATTCCTAACATAGTAACAACATCAGCCTCAGCCAGTTAAGTATTACCTTTAATAACACCTCATAAAACTGCGCAACTTTAAAATCTTCTTTCTTAAATGCCAGAGAGCGTACTCTGTAATAAATATTGATGGCAGGGCTGTGCTGCTACAGGACAACATTTTTGGCTTGCCTGTTAATACCGTAAGAGCAGATGACCACACTGCAACACAGCTTTCTGAAACTCTTCTTGTGATATTCCTTCAGAGATCTGTACCCTGGAAAGGATACAGGAGGTAACTCATCCTGAAATCTGTTGAATTATCAGGCAGTAACAGTAGACATGTCACAAGGTCTTTATTGCTGGAGAATTTAAATAGATAAAATGCAAAAATATTAAGAAGGAAAGAAAGAGTAAACATGAAGTTCAAAAACAGGAAGGGGGAGAGAGAAAGACTAGACAGAAAGCATAAAATTGGGATATACTCCCAGATAACGACATGAGACAATGAGAATTATATTTAAGAAAAAGGTAAACATTTTGTAATTTTTCTTTGTGGCATATTGCACAGAGATTGTGCAGAGATACAGGTTTCCGTTCAGAAAGCCTAACATGTTCCTTCTTCCATGTCAAAAGGGAATATGAACAACACGGAACACAAGCGTGTTCGCCTAACAGGTTCCTAACTCCTGCTCAGTTCCAGCTGTCTTCCAGTGCTGTGTTAGGGGCGTGCTAACCAGGTGCAGAGCGAGCTGCACAGTGTAACTG
Organism: Scopus umbretta; assembly: GCA_013400535.1. NCBI lineage: Eukaryota > Metazoa > Chordata > Aves > Pelecaniformes > Scopidae > Scopus > Scopus umbretta. The sequence continues at coordinate 39,147 of VZTL01029833.1, forward strand.
TTTGTTTTGTCAGGTGTTTAATGTGGTGGCACCAGGAAATTTTTGGACAGCGGGTGTTTCTTTCCATGGAACATACACAAATACAGGCTAGAAAAGCAGTAAACTTCTACGGTCAAGGTATTGTTTTGAAATTATCATCTACTACTACTGTTTTTTTTTTAAATTCAATTTTAAAATGATCTACTACTAAAATTTGACAGTATCCCCTAGGCACAATATAGTCCTCCTGAAAACATGCTTCCTGAAAAATGTGCATCTTGAAACTGTTTATAACTATAAGCTTAAAACAATACAATTATTAACAAAGCTAAAACCAGGAACAATTTAGAATTCTATCAAATTGCATTAAGAATGCTCTTAAGTTTTATGCAATTGGTTTACACTTACAGCATCAAATGTACCCTTTCTGCTCTGCTAAGGAGCCTGAAGGGCACCAGATTTGTCTAAGAATATAGAAGCTAGTAAGAGAACTCATTTCTACCAAGCACAAGCTGTGCTGAAATACTCTTGCTTGCTCCCTCTGCTACCCTCTAGTGAACAAGCAAAAATAAACCATAAGATAAAAGTACCTTTGCATAAGGACAATGTTAATCAATTCAGTTTTCCAGTTTCAGCCTAAAATGCAGACCTCTGCCAATACGACTTTTGGCAATTATTTTTCCTGACTTTGCCACTCCATAATCTAAGAAGTTTAAGATGGCAAACTGCATTAAAAAAAAAACTATTGAGGAGGTGATTGGACTAGTTGACCTTAAGGTCTTTCTCTCTCTAAATTCAGGACTTTTTTCTTTTTCCTCCCAGTGATACGCATTGTTTAGCAGTTTAAAGAGGTTGGGGGTTTTTTTAATTTTAACTTGCTTTGAACCATGGTAAGTGTTTTGCTCACTATGAGCAAAACACAAACTCACTACTTGTCTTCCTTTTACAGGGAATGCTGGGGAGGGCAGATGCAGGGGAGAACTGAGCATCAGAGAAGCTTACAGAATTCGCAGTATTTTGGTATCCACCGCCAAATACAAGAAATGGGTATTTCACTCTAACTACTTTAGAAAAGCAACATTCAGGGCATATCATGAAGGTTACTACAATATTACTGTTTGCTGTTCTTCTACACGACTCCTAGCTCCTTTCCTGCCTCTTTCTGAGGATTAAACAGATGGTAAACAGAAGCTAATGCCAGTGTAACTCACCATCTGGCTAATAGATGCATTTTTGCATAGGCTCATTAGCATGCTTGTTCCAACCCAAATCCTCCATAACAGTTTTGTCTCCGTCTGTATCATCTTCATAACATAGTTAATAAATGCAAAATTCATATATGAAGTTGCAGTTCATATGAAACCATAATCATAGCTTTTAACTAACCAAAACATCAGAAGTGGGACGAGACACAGCCCTCCTTAGCATCAGCTGCATTTGCTGTCTACTCCACTTTTTGATTATTATTATTTTATTCTGCTTGAATATTTGCCTTTAATTTACCACTGGCTCATTGTTTGTCAGATACAGACTCTGTAAGAAAAAGCAACTGTTAACTTAATCTTTATTATCTTTGTTTTACTTAGAGGGAAAGGCAAAACATCAAAAAAATGGCATTAAAACTTCACCTTATTTGAGATATAGCTTGGCTGGCTTTGCCAATTATAATTTCCTTGAGATACCTAAATGCAACAGGAAGAATGACAGGGCTAATTTTAGTGTATGCATTAGGGCAGTTCATCAAGAACAAGTTTTTTTCTCCTTGACTAATTCTGTCACCATTTAATAATACTGGGTCAGAAAGTTCAAAACTTGGGTTATTTAAGCTCAGCAAATTACTGCTCAGAATCGAGTGTCACAACAGGCTAACATGCAGATAAACACAATGACAAATAAAAATATATGCAGGCCAGACTGGAAACAGGATTCATCAACAGTCAAGTGGAAGTCAAGAACACCAGCACTGCACTGCACCAATTCAGGATACACTCGTGTCTCTCCTCAGGTATTTGTGAATCATCAACTTTAAATGAAAATGCGAAACATTTGGAGGAGGGAAAAATCTAACGATGTCCGCCAATATGTTATCTATTAGCATTTTAATATAACCAGAGACAGAATACAATACATATATAAGAGCATGAAACTGCTAGGCCAAATCCTAGGGGAAAAAAAGCAAAAGCAGTTGACCAAAGCCTGCACAGGAGAAGGATGCTTCAGCAGCACAAGCATCGCCTGCTCTACAACCAGGTGCTGCCCCACACAGCAGCTGTGGATCACAAGTATAGCATTCCAGCCATCCCAGACTTATAATCAGTCTAAATTGCTACTAAGGCTTGAAAGAAGAGAGGCAACCAGCAGGAGACAGACAAGGTTATCACTGAACTGAAATGAGCAGGGCATCAACATTAGATTTTTGTTGGTTTAGGTAGCCATGTGACTTGGAGCTAATGGAAAAGGTAGCAAAGGGTAGAAAGAAAGAGAGTGTGCAAGCAGCAATGACGGAGAAGAAAGAGGGAGCAAGAAAGAAGAGAAAATCAATAGAGAATGGAAATTGGTAGAGATAGGGGAGAACATGGAGGTGCACAAAAAAATGTTGGTTGCACAAGCCAACAAGAATAAAGCCTGAAGTCTAGATATGCCAAATAATTTTCAAGGGGTAACATTTCAAATACACCAACGACACGCTGCAAACAACTTCTTTACCCAGATTCATCCAGATGCAAATACAGCCTATGACCAGTTTTCAGAGAGCCAAACTTACTTGGAACACAATTTAAGAACATAACTCCTACCTACCCATAAGTGAGATTACAATTTCAGTAGAGGTCTGGTGGGTTTTGCCCCAATGTTATTCGGCAAGACTATCATTACTCTTCTGTACTTGCACACTGACTTGAAAGCATAATGTTTTGGCTTAAGACTGCTGAGTCTATTTAAGAACTCTGAAATAGCTGTTTTTTAAAAACAAAATATAGAGATAGTTATGCTGACTCTGAAGAGAGGTGGCTAATTTCAGATATCTTTCCACAAGGTGCTGAAGACCCTCAGTTTCAAGTGATGGTATTTTTGTCACAGGTGCTTAGCACTGTGCAAGCTTTGACCTTAGTCTTCTAAGTTTCAGAATGCCCAACTGATCTACTGGCAAAGTGCTTCAGTTTTAAAGTGCAACAATGCATTGCTTAAGCCCACATTGGACAAATTCCACACTTCAGCAGCAAGCAGAATTTGCAATTGTCAGCCCCCAGTAAAAAAAAATGAGGGTATTTCTGGCCTCTTTTGTAATACCAACCATTTATGTTTCCACAGCTCTTCCCCAGTCCTTTGTGTTTTTACATCTGATCTGCACCTCATGGCTATCGGCCTCACACTGTTCTTCAGCAGAAAATGACAGGCAGAAGCATGAAAAGGCTGGCTAAAAGTCCAAGGATGTATTTTTCTCAGCCCCAGACTGCAACTTTGTTTCAGCAACCTCCTATCAATAATCATCATCCCACACCTAACATGACAATATCAGGACATAAGGCTCACTGCTGTGCCAGGGTCTAAGGCAGTACACAGAAAGCTCCCAAAGACAAACAAAAGCAAAACCCAAAACCCAGTAATTCTGCACACAAGACAATTAACTCCAAAAGAGTTAAGCTATCCAAAAATAACTACTGTCTGGGCTTGCTGTCATGAATATAGAGCATCTCTCTCAGCATTACTAATCTGGACCCACTAAAGGTACCCACCACAAAGTGCTGGGACAGAGGCAGCACCTACAAAATAAGACCAGTGAGTATAAATCCTTCCAATAGTTGGTGATGTGCAGTTGGTGCTGGGGTGATGCACAATTCCAAGGTCTTCCCTAGGGATCAAAAACTTCTAAATCAACAAGTTTAATCAACTGTCCACAAGACAAAATTCAAGAAGGGTGTGGCTTATATATGACATTATAGTCATATGGTACATTTTGACATGCCCATCCCAGGTGGGGATCAGAACACATACAAGAGGATAATTACTACCTTATTAGGATACAATGTTATGGTATTCTAGTTTGCACTTAGCCTGCTAATACTAAAAACATAAAACAATCATCCACTTAGTTATTTCAACACTTAAACAATACAGATAAGATGAAAGATTTTCTAGAACTGAGATTCATCTCTCTGGAAAATTCCACTTCTTTTTTTTTTTTTTTTAAAGCAACAACATTCCAAACCAGGATTAACAGAAGTGGGTTTTTTTGAGGCAAACCCCAGAACAATTCAAAGGGATTTCAGGCAAATTGAAGTACTGTGTATGGTAAAACTGAAGGTTTTATTTCAGGTGATTTTAGCTTCAAGGTGTATACACTCAGAATGAAAATGTCAATACAATTATAGAAACATACCACTTTGCAGCTGGTGTTTTCAGTGTAACAGGACACTGCTTCTCTCTCCCTCCTCACTGCTCCCCCACCCACCAAAAAAAAATCCAAAGCATCACCAAAATCTGATTTTTCCAGCAGGGAAACATAATTTTGACATAATGGCATTTTCCAGAAGAAAAATAGCAGCATGAAAAAACCTAACCCTTGCTCTCTCCAAAGCTATTCCTGTGGCAATGCCAAAAAGTGTGCCATGCTGTCTGCCGGACAGCTCTGTTACAACCTTCAGCTCCCTGTCTCCTACTTCAACAAATCCCCTGTTAGAGCAATTAGAAAGCACACTACCTACCTTTGGCTTAGTTCATTCCCAACTTCCTGCTTCTGACTGAGGCAAGATTACCTAAGCCAGCTAGAAACATTATGACTGTCCATTTGCAGAGGGAAGTCTGGTGGTTCTTTCCGTCTAACTCCTTCAAAATAGAATACGAACCCAAACCACTATCATTTCTCTATTCAAGAATTCCAAATGGGTTTTTAGACTACAATAAGCCAAATTTGGAACCACTCTGGAGAGAAGACCTGCCAGAAGTAACACCCACAGACTGAAAAACATTCACCTCCCACCAGGACTGGTGCAGAGTCCATCCCAAGCCAGCCCTGCGCATTGCCATCCAAAACTGGTGCGACATGCCCAGCAGGAACCCAGCTTCTGTTGCTCGAAACCCTGAGCTCTGCTAGCTCGAAACCCTGAGCTACCTCAAAACCTCAGAAGTTACCAGCTACCACAGAAGGAATAATCCCAATACCGGAGTTCCTTCTCGCCACGAAGCCATTATTATTCAGGTATTTGTACTGTAGCAGCAACAGCTTATCTGGTGCAGATAAACCTCTAAATCTCTTCTGATTTAAAAAAGATAGTCTGTAAATGGATTTATCCATACAGCTCCTCCTGTATTTTAAGTGAAGAGAAATTTTCTGTTTTGAGGCTAGTGCAAAGCTGCACCCTTCCCTGGCAATATAAGCCTCCCCCACCCTGCATACTGCTACTACCCTGAGCCTTATAGGAAATAAGTGGAGCTCTGGGTAGTTTTGTTGCCTATCAACAATTTAAAGCATGCAGTAAACATATTTGTTCCACCACCTTTGCCTATATTTATCAAGAAGACTATCCAATTGTCTGAGATTGCTACCAGCCACCACTGGCATTTCAGAAGATAAAAATAATCTTAACCATGAATATGCTCAAAGGTGCAATGCACTTACCGTAACTTTTCAAAAGTTACCCTTGCAGATATCCTAGGAAAAACCCTAGGAGAGAGTCCACAGCTCTTATCAGCTAGAATTCAAAGGAGGAAGAGAACAACAACAGGATGAAACATGCACAGGCACATTAGGGGAGGAAGCAGAGACGCTCCCTCTTGCCTCACCGGGATGTAGCAACTTCCAGCGATTGCAGCCTAGCCCCTTCACCAAACTGGTTGTGCCTTGAAGGATATGTCAAGAAATTAAAGACACGTCATATGATTTTGTTGTGGCAACATCCTTATATATATATATTCAAAATAATACATATGATCAGAAAATATACACTGCAACTTTTAAACTTTTAAAGTTGCCAGGGGAGGGGAACCTCAATTCACCCCACTCCTACCAGTTTGATGCCAGTGCCAGCAATAGATGGCTCATTCCTTGACTCAAATTAATTCTGTTTTCATAAGCTTATAGTCTGGTGGATCACAGGTATTTTGGCATGAACTATGATATCAAAATTCATTATAGGCTTATTTTGTGTGTGGCACTGGCAAATTCTACATACAATTTCTATCATCAATGATAAAGAATAGTAAAAATTCTTCTATTCAAACAAAAAAGCTGACACACGCTTTCCCTCACAATATTTCTCATAAATGCAGTCAGGTTACTTATACCATTATATATCATCATATAAAACTGAGACATGTATAGACTGTTATTCTTCACCAGGTATTGCTTGCCAAAGTGGACATTCATTTTTCTGTTGCATAATTAATTTATGGTTAGATATAGGTGTCTACAGGCAAAACTGATACCTAAACAGAACAGGGTATCAGCTACAGGTTTCACATTACTACCCTTAAGAATTCAGTGAAGAACTGAAAACAAACAATGATGAAATGACTTTCCCAAGGTTATGCAGTAAGTGCCCGACAGAAATGGGAATCAAACATTAAAACTACCAGAGCCTGTTTATGCACAAAAATCAAACTTCCACCCTCTTGAATTTGGAAAGAAAAATTTAAATCAAACTGCTGTCTTAATCCACCAGAAATGTATAATTGCATACTGTATAAATTACAACTAATTGACTTGCAGCCATATGTCTATTTTGCTAATATTTTGTGAATATTATTCCATATATTAATAATAATATATAGTATCATATACTATATGATATATCGTAGTTTGTTCAGAGTCGTGGTATACTAACACCCTTCTCTAAAACTGGTCCACATTTTTTTACATTTTAAAGTACTTCTTTCAAAATCTGTATTCAAAATTAATCTGAAATTTTCTCCATCCTTTCAAAACTCAAACATACTAGCTTCTAAGTCTATAAAGTCCAAGTCTAGTATCGATGCCTGGTTTATTTGAGCTCTGTGTGCCCCACTTTCAAACAAAAATCCTCTAATGAGATTAAAACAAAAAAAAAATCCACTAAATAGAACAACTCACTGGGGCATCTTAGAAGATCATTTCATATCCATGTAAAAAGTTTGCCTGGGACTTACAGCTCTAATACTGAGGAAATAACATATTGGCCACAAGAGCCTGCGGTTTACTTTGGCCATGGGTTAATGGAAAAAGCAGAACAATAAATAAATGGCCATTTGTCTCCACCTTTACCAGTGTTGTATAGTATGTTAAAACAGCATAAACCTGAACTGTATAAACCTTCATCCCTCAAAAATTATGAATGGCTTCTCTGTGCTGGAATGTTTCACCAATTCCTGCTAAGTGATTTGCAAGGCTGAGTAGAAAAGCAGAAATATCTTCTCTGTTTCTCATACGAGGATCATCACCTTTTTAAGTGATCTTAGGAACCAGCTACGAAAAAGGATCAAAATGGGCAGTGGTTCCTGCAAGGCTTGTTTTAGCCCAAACAAGCAGACTGAGATCTTTCTTGGTGTCACTGATGATAACAAACATGATGGTATTAGTCTCTTCCTTGCTGATCAATGTCAAAAGATCTCCATATAACTACAAACAATTCACAGCCATATTTCATGAGCTCCTGAACTAAAAGAATCAGCAAGCAAATAAGACTTGTGCTGTACTGCTTTAGTTCTATTTAAAAAAAAAAAAAAAAAAAAAAAAAAAACCAAAACCAAAATCAAAACAAAACAAAAAACCCCCACATTTTCCCAGGGACTACATATACTTGAAAGTAATGTGATTAGTCTTTGCTGTGAAAATATTACAGTCACTCAGATCTGTCCAAATGGTAAAAAGAGAAATTACTATTAAAAATAAAAGGACCTGAAATTATTTCTACGAACATCTACATTTAAACTCCAAAATGCTAAACCATAAAACATGTATTTAATAGTAGAAATCTCTGCAATCAAATGACACTTAATTCCTTAGACACAGACCTACTTACCCACCGACCAAGCCTTTAGCACTAATGCATTAAAAATCTAAATTATGGTCTCAAAAGCCGATACAAGGAAATGCGAATTCCTGTTTTCAGGACATTATAAGGCAACTTTAACCCACGTATCAAGATTATACTTTAGGAATGCTACTCAAGACAAACACCCCTTTCTGGTTTTGGGTGAACACATTGCCAGACTTTGGGTGGTTTAGAGCACACCAGAGGGTGCCGAAAGCCAGCTCACGTGCTTTGCCTGCCACCACTGCCCGGTGTTGCTGTAGGAATCTGACCTGCCCCACGGTTCCTCCAGGGACACGCTGACCGTCTTGGCTACATGTCTCAAGGCACACATGTAAACTCCTGTGTGTGACTATCTTAAGCACTTCACTTCAGCTGATGCTAGTTATGCTACGGGATACTCAAAGAAGAGGGAAATGAGTGTGAGAATTAATCTAAGATCAGTAAATGTACTTTCTTCTACTCTCCCCAACTTCTGTATGTGAAAATTACTCTCACTTACATTTTCCCCATTTCAGTGGAAATCAGAGATGACACTTGAATTAAGCTGCTTTCTGTAAACCTCTACTTAACCTACTCACACCTAGTCTGCTACACAGCATCTAAGGCAGCCTATATTGACAACAAACTCCTGAGCAGGCTTAGTAAAGGTTTCTCTTGATATACAATCATTCCTAAGGCAAATGTTAGGTAAGCAGGTGTGGAATGGAGCCTTCAAGTGTTTCCAACTTGAAAACCTGCATGGGAGGGGAGCATCTTTTTAATAACACAGAATCTAAACTTTAGAGAGTAATAACCATTCAGACAAGATCTTTATCTTCCGTACCAATGCAACAGCTCTTTCCTGCAACCGACTGGAAATTACCCATCAAATGAATTCAAGTTTTAATGTTACAGTACTTATTTTTTCATTGTTCCTGGACATCAATTCATCACCATACTGGAAAAACTGAGAACGCAATTTATAACTTGAGAATTGATGGAGACACCCTTGCATGACCTCACCATTCACATCACTTATCGGTAAAGCCAGAACAAGTAGCAGCTCACATATTGTTTGTTTGCCTAAAAGTCTGCCTACACAAATATTTTAACCTTTCCCTAAAGGCCCTGCCTCTCTGCTGCCTGCAGTAGGGCCTCAAAATTCAGCAGTAACAAAGCCTTGACCTTAGATGTACATCTTCTGTCATGTTGTGACATTGCCTTCTAGGTTCTGGGAGATGTAAACCTTTACAAACCTTAACTTGCCTTCTCAATATTAAATACTAGCAGCATTTTGATGTGACTGAGCTCAAATCCCTTCCCACAGTCATGCCTTGCCACATCCCCTCTCCAGTGAAATCCAGTCCATACCCACCCTGGCAGCTGATCCCACTTTCTGGAGGATAAAGGAGGCCAACAAATGAGATGCTCCTAAAAAATTTTAACTCAAACAGCCCATATCAACATTGGAGAAGCCACTTAGGAGAGAGCAGCTTCTTTCCAAAGGGAGAGCAAAGTAAGAAGCAGAATGAATATAGGGTAGAAAACTTCCATCTCCCAAGTTCATCTTCCCTGGACCCTACCGCTCACTTTGTCCCTAAGCTGTAAGGTCCTAGGTGCTGTCAGCAAGATGCTGGGGCTGGAGCTACAGCACTTCATGCCTCACAACAGCTCCAAGCTCAGCCAAGGACAGGATTGTCAGAGCCCTGCTCTTACCTCTGCCCATATTTTAAAGTCCAGCTTTTGCTGATTTGAAGCTAATGCCTGATTCAGAAAACGGGATTCTTTCAAAAGTGCCAGAAAGTTCATTTATATCTCGTTATAGTTTTATAAACTCCTTAAAATTCAAATATTGGAGTTAATTCCAACATTAATTGCCTAAATATCCAGCCAAATGGCTTCCCTGCTCCCAACTCAGAGGGTAAAAAAACAGGCTGATGCATCGCACGGTTTGCAAACCTAATTGCTTTGGCATCCATAGCTGTGAAGTACTGACAGCTCCTCATAATATCCAACCTGCTCGAATATTCAAACGTTAGACTTCAGAGATCACTAAAATTGACGTAGTTTTCCTTCTTTTTTCTTTTTTAGGTTTGGCTTTTTTACACTGTAAACTGGACTTAATGCACATTTCCTTATCAGATGCCCTCAGTATGTAAAACACTGGTATTTTCCTCTACTAATGGTGAGGTATTTTGACAGAGAAAATATATATATTTGACACACACACATACATATATATATATATATAATCAATAAAATGTTGTCATATACTCAAAACAGGCAACAAGACTCAGACACAGGAAGAGGGTTAATCTTTACTTTTGACTGTTTTTCGGAAAACAATTACCTTTCAAGTTCACTGCCATCCTTTAAATATTAAATATCTCTACTTGCCAAAACAGCTCGCAGTGGTGCTTCCCCCCTTTTTATTTAGTAGTTGTCCATGAACTACAAGAGCACAAAATGCACCCAGCATCTTTTGATTTGGATTCTGATTTATAATTATATTCCTGTTAGCAAACATGCCTACATTAAATATTTATTAAACTCTCATTCATCCATTTGAAAGTGATTTCTGTCAATCATAAACACAATATCTCTGTTTTTCAGAGCAGTAAAAGCTGCAAGAATGGTTGACAAGTGCATAAAAGTGGACTTTTTGTATACACCTACTCCAGGTTTCTGCTACAGGGAAGGAAAAGTGAACAGTTTTCCTGTGCCCAGATACATACTGTAAACAGTGCAGCTATCTGACAATTTTGGCAGGTGTAATTTCCTATGAAAAGCAAAAGCCAACTGGAATATCTTAAAAGAAATCACAGGGCTGTTCTGCTATGTTGAAAACTTCCCGATAATTCTATGCTGCCATGCATTTTTCCTACAGAAATATATACATTTTTTAAAATTCAAGTCCTAATCAATTAGCATCTCCTCTTCCACCTCCCTGCCCCTGCCTAAAACACGGCTTCTTTTCCCTAACCTACACTACCCACACTTAACAAAGCTGTGGGTGCCTAAATGTTCTCCCACTTGACATGTTAAAATCATTTTAACAGCTTAGTTTACAACTGAATGCCTGTAATTTCCTAACATGTCCTGAGGCAGTTTCCTAAACTGTGTCATTATCCCTACATGTCTTCAGGGATAGGGATAAGCAAGGTTTAAAATGTTATCTATACCCCTCCTTCGGGGCTCTTAAAGAGTTTTCCTAGTTATTTGGGTGCTTATCACTGGGGGAAAGCACTTTTATATATTTTTATTTGGCATTATCTTTGCACCATATATTTTTCACAACTGACAAAGTCAGTGCACATTTTCATTTGTAGAAAACCAGTATGTTTTTATTGCCTCTTTTGTATCTTCTCAAAATGTTCCATCATTAATTTCTTAACACCACCTTCTGCTGAACAATTTTTTTCCCTAAGCATTTCCTACATTGCTATTAGGAAGGCTCTTTTCCCTTATAATATGGTTAGTCTTTCTAACACTCTACCTCTGCTACACTTTACAAGATTATTGTAAAACATTTCAGAAATGGGAAAAAAAAGACATTTTGTCATATTAATTATAAAATTATTTCAGGTTTTACAAGAGTCTTTTTTTTCAATTTATTTTATTCTTATTCAGCATCACAGAATCATAGAATGCTTTGGGTTGAAGGGGCTTTTAGAGGTCATCTAGCCCAACACCCCTGTAGTAAGCAGGGACATCTTCAACTAGATCAGGTTGCTCAGATCCCCATCCAACCTGACCTTGAATGTTTCCAGGGATGGGGCCTACACTACCTCTCTTGGCAACCCATTCCAGTGTTTCACCACCCGCAGTGTAAAAAATTTCTTCCTTGTATCCAATCTAAATCTACCCTCATTTAGTTTAAAACCATTACTCCTCGTTCTGTCACAACAGGCCCTGCTAAGAAGTCCTCATCTTCCTTATAGGCTCCCTTTAAGTACTGAGAGGCCACAATAAGGTCTCCCTGCAGCCTTCTCTTCTCTAGGCTAAATAACCTCAACTCTCTCAGCCTGTCCTCATAAGAGAGGTGCTCCATCCCACGGATCATCTTTGTGGCCCTCTTCTGGACCCTCTCCAACAGGTCCATGTCTTCCTTGTGCTGAGGGCTCCAGAGCTGGACGCAGTACTCCAGGTGAGGTCTCACCAGGGCAGAGCAGAGAGGCAGAATCACCTCCCTCAACCTGCTGGCCACGCTTCTTTTGATGCAGCCCACAATACAGTTGGCCTTCTGGACTGCAAGTGCACATTGCTGGCTTATGTCCAACTTTTCATCCACCAGTATCCCCAAGTCCATTTCTGCAGGACTGCTCTCAATCTCTTCATCCCCCAGCCTGTACTGATATTGGGGGTTGGCCCGACCCAGGTGCAGGACCTTGCTCTTGGCCTTGTTGAACTTCATGAGGTTCACACAGGCCCATCTCTCCAGCCTGTCCAGGTCTCTTGGATGACATCCTGTCTTTCTGGCATGAAGAACATCATCTTATTAAAAATTACAGCCATTACATGTCTCACTGTTTCAGTAAGGGGAAGAAATCTGCAACCACAGAAAACCTATACACTTTTTTTTTTTTCTTCCCCTCCTTGAAAACATACTGCAGAATTACTCTGAACATCTGGGCATCAAAGAGAACTGGATGTTTTTATGTAGTACAAGTAGCTCATCAGGATTATTTTGCCTTCATTTTTGTCTTCTGTACAAACTGATAAAAATGGGGATTGCTACTTTGACATATAGTACAGGAACACTAAAAAAAAAAAAAAAGAAAACAAAACTGGCTCCTGCTTCTGCTTTTGACTGAATTTGCATACTTATTTCAAAACAGGGTGAATTGCAACTGTTGGCCAGACTTGCTGTACCTGGGAGAGAGTCACTATTAAGATTAACATTAAGATCTGTAAAATTATTGGAAATTATTATCAAGAGATAATTTGGGGTTAGAACTCTGGCAGAAACAAAAATACTGCTTTGAAAGACATCTGCAGTTACAGGTGCTCTTGTCTATTTGTCTTGTCTATTTGTTGGGTTCATCAGTGGGATTATGCAGCACCTACTGTCACCCAGAACAACACTTTCAGCTCCTTATGCTTTTATGGCAGTGCATGACCATCAAATACTTCAACTTGCTCTACTGATGTAAAGCCTGAGTATGTAATGTCATAAAATAACTATGCCAATGGAGGCCACCCAAGGTAACAGAAGAAATATATTCAAGGGTGTATTGCATCTTGTGTGGAGCCTGATTTGAAAGGCTCTAGCTCCCACAAGAGCAGCCTCTTCAGACAAGGGTTAGCACTGATTTTTCTAAGTGGGTTCTGAGTTACTGTGAAGCCAGCTTCCAGGCACACCTCTGGGTGGCTGGCACAGAGATCCTCTTCACAACAAGCAGGGAACGGTGATGTCCTGGAAAAACTGCTCAGAGTTGGAGGTGAGCAGAAGATGCACACTACAGGGTTCAGTGTTGCTGTGAAGTCCACAAATACAGAAATCCTGCATGAATAATATCTGTTCTTCTCTGAAACCCTGCAACAAGCACATGACAACTTCCCATTCAAGAAATCTGTTTCCTGTGTTTATCCGCTAACTTTGATAAAAAAGATGTTTCTGTAAATTTGTGACTTGTCAAAACAGAAGACTGAGCTGGATTCCAGCCAGTCACAAACCAAATTAACATCCAAGATCCCATCTAGCTCTGAAGAGCATCAGTGTAATTTCAATCTATAAATTCCAGTTTTATACTATAGTGATGAATAGAACTCCATTGCCAAGTTTGATTTGCAAAGCTAAAACACATCCTTCGCCACATTTTTAAGCCTTTTGAGGTCAATAAAATCACAAAGTGAGAATTTAATATTAGTTCTCCAGGTACAGCCCAGAATCACATTTTACATTCTCTTTTCTGGTTTTAGGAAACATAAATAACAAAGCATACTAAGTAAAATGGAAAATGAATTATAGAATATAGACCTAAACAGCCACATTTTTTCCCCACAAAAGATTACCTCCAGTTTATTAACTTAAATGTGCTAGAAGTAAACTGTAGGAATAGAAGAAATATTCTTATAAAGTTAGTGATAATGTATCATATTTAGCAGAAGGTAGGCTGAGTAATAGACACTTGGTGTCCTGATTTCAGCTGGGATAGAGTTAATTGTCTTCCTAGCAGCTGCTATAGTGCTGTGTTTTAGACTTAGTATGAGAATAATGTTGACAACACACTGATGTTTTAGTTGTTGCTAAGTAGTGCTTACACTAGTCAAGGACTTTTCAGCTTCCCATGATCTGCCAGGTGCACAAGAAGCTGGGAGGGGGCACAGCCAGGACAGCTGACCCAACCTGGCCCAAGGGCTATTCCATACCATATGGCATCACGCTCAGTATAGAAACTGGGGGGAGTTGGCCGGGGGGCAGCAATCGCTGCTTGGGGACTGGCTGGGCATCGGTCAGCGGGTGGTGAGCAATTGCTTTGTGCATCACTTATTCTATATATTATTATTATTTTCCCTTCCTTTTCTGTCCTATTAAACTGTCTTTATCTCAATCCATGATTTCCACCCTCACCCCCCGCCCCGATTCTCTCCCCCATCCCACTGGCAGGGGGAGAGTGAGTGAACAGCTGTGTAGTGTTTAGCTGCCTGCCAGGTTAAACCACAACACCTGGTAATAAGACAAATTAGGTATTTCTACACTTCATACTTTGACTTTGTATTTTCCTTAAGTCAGGTTACTGTTCTTGACTATATGCCAAAACTAGCTATAGCCAATATCATACAAGAGTTAACTGTTTGGTTCTGAAAATTAACTTATGAAATTTAGTTTTATTTTCATTTCTTTAGTGGAATCATTTCTCCATTAAAACACATAGTTGATTCAAAGTGGAGATTGATTAAATATTAATGTAGTTGTGTAATGCAATTAAAAGATCACTAAGCTAGAAACAAAACATTAACGCTCACAAGATATTTTAAAGAGAGTAAAATATCCCCTTGAGACAGAAATCCACAATTATTTGCATTATAAATACCAGAATGGTATTGCTTCTTTTCATAAGATTACAGATTAAATTAAATTTTTCCAAACTAATTTTTTATATCCAATTGGTTTTCTTACCTATTTGAATGGGATTTTGGCAGAAGATTCTAATGTTTCCTATTCTTAAACATTTTCATATTACATTCTGTTTAGAAAGTAACAGATATCTTAATGAACTACAGGATGATTCTTTGACCTAATTACTATGACTAGTGAGCTTTAACATTTTTCTCCCCAGTTATTTATTTGTTTCACAGCAGGAGGTCAATCCATTTCTTTCCTGTTAGCAGAGGATATATATTTCTATCTTCCATGTAAATATTGTTAAATGTTAACAATGATCTAGCAGTCAATTCACTTTATTTATTTATTTATTTATATTTTATCTTGAACTACTGAATGAATGGAAAGAAAAAAAGGAAAACAAACTACAAGTGTTAAAGAGGTTGCTAGAGAGTACCCAATGAGGAAAGCATTAACAACCACCGACATGGAGCTCCAGCACAAAAATAATTATCGCTGGCCAGCAATGAAAGCCATAGGTAAATAATTATTGACAGGCAGAGGAATAAGTGAAGTCCCCTTGCCATTTAGTTCAACCACCAGGACAGCCTCCCAGCTGTGGACCTGGTCGGAGACCTCTCTCCTGAGCACTGGAGAAATTCCCAAATGGAGACTTGCTCCATAACCTTCCCTGGAGAGTCCAACCTAGGAGGCATTGTCAAGCTCATCTATTGGACTTCTGGGTACCACCTGCCCTGTCTCCATCCTTCATCGATAGACGTTCAGCGGTTGCAGCATTCTTGGGCTCTGCAGGAAATTCAAACTCATTTCCCTTCCTGAACCCAGGGAGCGAGGATCCTGGGTCTTCTATGCCTGCCCTAATGACCAGCATACACAGTCCTCAGCACACCTCTTGCACATTAAGTATTTAAAATATTCAATATACAACTTCTCATATAAAATGTATGTTCCTCACTGAGTTCACTACAGGATGTCCTGCAGCTGAGTGGTTCACTTCATGCCAAGGAGGTGGCACACCTGGACTTAAAGGCACCAAAAAGAAGTATGTGAACATAACTAGATCCACGACATAAATTAAATGTATATTTGCTCAGACCTAAGCCAGGCAGAGATGTGTTAGATGTATCAAAGGCAGGGTGAGAGGAAGAGCACAGCAACAAAACACGCTTTACAACACAGGATTTCATTTCAGCTATCCATGCAATATATTAACTTACCTAGAAATCTTTTCTTCTGTGCCTCTCCTGCAGAGAAAGCATGTGAAAATAAAACTAGGAGAAATGATCCTGCAAAGAATACAAGTACAGCCCCCAGCTATTACAGGCACTGGAGTCACCAGGCACGACCCAAGCTGCCACGTGGAGAGAACAGACAGCATAAATCACCTTTGCTCCCTATGTACAGTAAATCACTCTCACCCATCTTGACCTCCCACAAATTTGTTTTGCAAAGCCAGAGTTATCCAGCAAGTAATCTAATCTGAGCAAGCCGAGGAACAGCCATACCTGCATGTATAAATAGCTCTCTCCAGAAAAGCAATCTAACTTTTACTTTCCTTCGTTAGTGGTCCTACACAGCCTGATCAGCTAGCTCCCAGACAAATACTGAACCTGGTAAAAAATCCCAAGTAGTTAAAATAACAGTAAAGTTTCTTATGCCCATTGTTGAGGTCAAAAATACTTCCGTGTGCCACAGAACTACTGACTGATGCTGACACAACTCGTAGCTAACCATCCTTGAAACATTTACTGGCCTAAAGTTTCAGCATAATGATTTTATGTATGCATTAAACAAGATGTTGTAACAGTTCATCACAAGCTTCTTTCTGCTTCATAAAAGAATGTGAAACACAGGAAATGAGAAGTCAATTGCTTTTCTCTCCGTAGATTAATGCGTGAGAAGCCAAGGTTGTATCACAAATGTACAGCATTCGTTCCCTATAAATCAGTATCTACAGATTCACAATTTGTGTATTCTCTGAAGTGGCAGAAAGGCATGATACGTTTCGAGGTAACATATATTGAATTTGGAAATCAGTCTAAAACTGTAGCTATTAACAGGGACAGCCAGATACTCACCTTCAGAAGGACTTCACGCTTCTGAAATTCTTCCTCAAACTCTTCCCTCTTTCATCATTAGACACTGACTTTTTAAATGCAATTTATTATGAAACAAAAGAAGCTACTGAGTGAAACAACTCTTTCATGAATGTCCATATTGACAACAAATCTCACTAGCTGGGACTCTTAAAACCTGCAGGTCTCACAAGACTTTGCCAGTTCAGAGACAGCCAAACTGAACTTTTCAAAATTCCCGGGTCCAGTAGCAGCCCCTGAGGCACTGGGAAACCCCCACTCAGATGTTTCAGAATTCAGTGAACACACTGCAGCTAGTGGAGTCATAGCAGCCAGACCTCTGCTAGAAATTAGCATCGCCACATGAAAGCCCCACTCCCAGTTTCAAATTCAGGTAGCAATTTTAGAAATAAAGTATTTATATATCCACAACAAGAGGTGCCTAATAAAACCCTCAGCTAGATAACTATGCATGAGTTTGTTATTACATGTTCAGAAGGGACTAATAAATGCTGAAGAATGTGACCATTTTAAACAGAAACCTTCTGACACCAGATTAAAAGCCCCAGAGCACAGCCCAGCTCACTGCCTGCAGTCTGGGACACGCAGCCATGGCCAGCCTTGACAAACTCACTGGAGGCAGAAAACTCTGAGCCTTTTGCAACCAAACTCTATGTTTTGACAGACCTTTTCCATCCTGCCAATGCTCACGATAAGACTTTGAGACATCACAGCGTACAAAGCAGAGATTAATTTAGCCTTTAATGGGGAATGGCAGGTGGTTGCACAAGGAGGAAAAAAAGCCATGTTTTTTGAATGCTACAAAATGTTTGTAAATGTAAAAATGTTTACACCTGGGTTTGCATGACAGTGATTTGAGACAGGAACAAGCAAAAATAAAATCTGAAAAACAGTTTGCTGAGATTTTGACACGAGTCAGAAAAAAGCTCCGTATAGTGATACTATCAGCTTCTTCAAAAAAGAAGCAGATCTTCATCTCTGTTTTGTGATAGAAGAAATAGATAGCATGGAGCAAAACAGAGCTTAGCTCTCCATTACAACTACTAAATTGCAGGTCTGTTGTCAACAGAGGAAAAAATAAGCCACGCTTAGAAAACGCGTAGGATAAAACCTATCCTTCTTTCGTAAGGCATGAGATTAATAACTCTCAGGAAGTTAGCTGTTTCTAAAAGGAAGAAAGATGAAAAAGAAACCCCCTCCCCCATATTCTCACCCCACTAAATACCTCCCTCTCCAGAAGGTGACAATTCCACATCAGAGTACAAGATCAGGTATGGAAATCAAAGTATAGGCAGCTTCATCTCCACCAAGCTGTTCCATTTTGCAGCCTGTGGTTAGCACATTTTTCCCCAACCCTAATTTTCTTTAGAAAGTTCTGTGCAGAAAATGCATGCTGAAACAGAAAAAGAAAAGTCTCTTGGAAGTACAATACTTACTTGAAGAAAGAAAATGTAGTCTACAGACATACTGCCAGGTGAATTTATAAATATATATATATATTTTAAAGCTAACACTTTTGAAATCTACATTCAGTGTTTTTCTTTCTCCTGGCTACAGGACTCAAAATCCTTTAATTTAGAGAGAGAGAGAGGGGGAAAAAAAAAGGAGTAGAATGATTTTTCTATCTCAGAAACCAAAAAGATATCACAGTATAAGTACAAGTTTCTGTCCCCCTTGTTGTCCCCACCTCCCTCAATCCCAACACTGGTGTTTTCATTGCAGTGACCTGTAGATGTTCTGCCATAGCCAGTCTGCATGAGATTCCTTCCTAAGCTAAAACTCTTCCTTTTCTTCAAGCAATTCTTTATATACAGGCTCTGGTTAACAGCTGAGCTTCTTTTCTATAAATTAATTCTGCTACTGCTAAGAGAAGAGACAACAGTTGTTATCTGGAGAATGACCAAGTTGCAACTATCACTTTATTTTTTTTCTACTTCTCCTTCCATTCTTAGCTCAAGATGTTCAGACCAGAAAGGACTCTTCTTCAAAACAAAATCCAAATTGGAGAATGGGTATCAAGCACTGTAATGTCTACATGTGTGGGAGTCCTCACCATTATTTCTCTACCAGTAGTGCACAGCACTTGGAAAGATGTATCTGGGTATGTCCAGTAGATTATGCTTATTGCAGTCTCCGGTACTTCAGGCAGGTCTCCAGCAGCTCCTTTCCAATGAGTGCCCTTCCTGCAAGCCAGTGTCTTCTCCCTCAATATCAGAAAGTTGTACCTTCAAGTAAGCACTGGCAGACACCAACTTGCAGACCCCACAAGTCAGCACGCCTTGCCATTGGACACGTGCTTGGCTTAGGGTTTATTAAAACTGAGCCTTTTGAACCTAAAGACCGTATAAAAACCCTGCTCAGTAAATTGCACTTCACGGTTTGGAAATAGCTAGCTGCTTTACTGTCAAACTAATGATTTTCATTTCTTGGTTTTCTCCACACGGCTCATCTTCATGCTAGCCATATAAGAAAACAGGCTTCCTAATATAGATCTATATAAAAGTAGGTTCATCTTTCTATGAACTACACGCACAAGGCAGATAAAGTTCAGACTCAACAACAAAGCCACTCTGTAGCATGGAGTCCAACATGACCATACCCTAACATCAGAAAGGACTACTTGAACTAATGAGTCCATCCCAAGCAACCCACGCATCCAGCCCAGACGAGGTCACAAACCACCTACTCACACACATAACTCAAAGCCCATATACAGCTCAAAACACTCTATGCCAAACCCAGGACCTACGATACAAAACACTACAAGCCTGAGCTACAACAGTGAGGAAGAAGAACCAAAGGCATCACTAATGAAGAGTATGATCATAACAGCAGGGAATTTCTTAAGTTAAAATGATGTTAAATGACAGACCATAATCCACATTCCAAAGCACAACAAAGTAAATTTGAAAAACAGAAAGTAACTCCTAGATAATAACATCCAGTCTTAAACTCAGTCCAAGTTTCACTGCTCTTCCCTTTTTCTCTACAAAAAGCCAGCTATCAGCAATCATTACTTCCTTTGCAACTGTAATTAAGTCACACTGTCTGTGTAAGTTTGCAACCATTACGTAGTAGCACTACATCCAAGAAGATGACAAAGTGGATTATTCATCAGAAAAGTGACAATCCTGAGGTCAGACGTGAAGCGCCACCTTTGCTGCTGGCCAGAGGCTCTACGCTAGAATCGGAAACCATCCAAAAAGCTTTCTCAGGAATTTCCCCTTCCCAACCAATGCCATGACACCAGTTGGCTGCAGTTGGCAAAGCAAAAGCATTTCTGCCTCCTGCCCGGGGATGAAGTGCTGGTCAGAGTTGATCATTATGTTCCTGCTGTACCATTACAGTGCCCAGGCCAGATGTAGTCCCTAGAACCATTAACCCAGCCCAAAAATCCTGTCCTAAAAACACATTTCCCACACATGACTAAAGATTTCCATAGTGTAAGCACAAATATACAGGTATTCCCTCACACTTGCACATCGAGCCGGAAGGCAGGATTGCACATGACTATTGGATCCAATGGTAGGACTTAACACGACTGTTGTGGTGGGGGACATGTGTTTGGTGACAGGACAGGAGAGTGGTTTGACACGGTAACCCCCAAATGCCTCAAGGGGCTACATGTCTTCTCAGGCCATAAAACTGAGGTCATTGCATTATGCATTTCCAGCAGGGTCCTGCTTTGGCACAAAGCAACAGAGAAAACGCTGCAGCTATGCGGTGTGCACAGACAGGGCAACTCCTCCATTTCAGCTCAGTCAGCTCTTTCCGTATTTCTGTCATTTGTCAGGGAACAGTGATATTGATCTATATACTTATTTGGCTGAAATCCACTTGCGGTCATCCAAAACATTCTTGCTTAATGCTTAGCTAATAAAATGCACATATACTGTCATCGAAAGAAACAAAGCTGTATGTCAAAGCAGCAACAGATACAGAAGCTACTTTTCAGACCACTAGCAACTCTACACAGTTACTTTAATAGCTTTGCAGGAAGAAACAGTACACAAATGGAAAAGCTGAAGAGAAGCTATAGTGCTACAACAGCAGCATGAATCAGGGTATCACTGATCTATAACCATCAAGTACATCTCCTGTATTGCACAAAGTAGGGCAGTCCAGGTCCAGTCACTACCCTTCTTTCCATAAACTGAGTAGATTATATTTTTGTCTCCATATACTGCTTACAGGAAAATGAAATTTTCAGAAAATAATTTGAAGTCCAACTGTACATCTACTTTTGCCCCAAGTTTCAGGAGGATGGGAGGGAATAAAGTGTTTGCAGGCTTTACAGTAAGCAGCCTGCCTTCTAAATTCTGACAGCAACATAGACCGAAAAAACCACTTCACCTTTACAGATGAAAAGCATACCAGAAGTGCATCACAAAACTCAGAATATTAATTGGTTTACATTTTTTTAAATTAACAAAAAGAAATCCATTATTACGTAAGAAAATGTGAATTCCTTTTTAATACATACCACTATAGCTATCCCTATGGCAGGATACTCTACTAAATCTGATGTAATGAAAGAACCCTCAACTTGTGCTCTCTGCACTGCCTATGGAGTAAACAATATGACTGCTCGGGTAGAATCCACATTTAATTAAGAAGCCTACATACTGAAAAGTACTTAGCTATTGCTTTGATGCAGAAAGCCAGTGACAATTTCATAAAAATTACCTGGTTGACTATTCCTGATGAAACAATATTCACCTAAGTATTTCTGGCATGTTGCCAGCTGTCCTGAGTTACTACACTAGAGCGCTACTCACAGACTGCCACGCAGCAGCAAGCCAATCCACATGACCACTGCAGTAGATAAACATCAGCATTCCTCTTGTGTAACAAAAACTGCTTGAGTACTTCATAAGAATTATCATGGGATATCAGAAGAGACAACAGTATGGCCAATTCCCACCTAAAATTCACAGGGTTTCAAAGACCACAGGCTCTAACCTTTTTCCTGGCCCCTCTCCCAACCCCGATCTTTTCCAGCTTACAGTTGTCCACGAGGGCTTCAACAAGGATCTGTTTAATGTTAACGGTAAATATTCATCAATGGGTTCCCTTTTCTGGAATTATGAGCCATCATAAGTGTTTTTCAAGGAGGTGGAGTAAAAATCCATCATTAATCTGTGTGGCACTTTTTATATAATAGCTGAGGGAAAGCAGATTCACAGTCTCCACATTCTCTCACACTCTCAGTTCTCTGGATTCCTTCAGGTCCTTGACCTCACACTGCCGATGCAGAAAGTTTCCACTAGATGGTGCGGGATATGTAGGACATGTAACTCCACATTATTAGTAAATATACATTCAGTAAACAGTATTTCCCCGAGTTTCAGCTGCAATTCTCTTCCCTTCCAATAGAGAATTAGTTTATAGGAAAACCAAAACACATACCTTACAAAGCATTGATTCAACCCCGGATGTGTGCACACTGGTTCTCCAGGAGTGTAAAAGCCGTAACCCTGAAATCCTATCATCCAGTGAATTGCCTTAAAAATCAAGTGTACCAGTTTATTACTTCAAGTAGAAAAAAATTAAAGTCATCCCAGGAAAAAAAAAACAAAGAAGTCTCTCTTTACTTCCCTGCCCAAAATAAAAACAAAAAGACAGACAAAACCCTAGGAAGTCCAAGAGAATGCAAAAAACCCTAGGGTTTGGTCAGCCCTGTTTCAGCCCACATCTGAAGTGCTATTCTGTTTTGAAGCTGTGACTACAAAAAGACAGCTTCTTACTCAGGAATCTGGAGGTCCCGACGTGACAAATTCAGCTTTCTCTGGCCCTCAGCCATTCGGCACGGCACAGCACAGAGCTCCATCCCTCTCCCCAGAGCCACGACAGTGTGAGCTGGGGAAGGGGGGAGGAAATTAATTATCAGAACAGCTATGCAAATTTCAACACTTATTCTTTTGTAAGAATTAGTCTCAGATGATCTACACAGTTATTGCTGAGGACTTGATAAGACTTGGGTACAATACAATTGTTAATTAAGACATAATTTGTTCAGAAAAGTTTGCATTATTGAGTAAGAAGGAATGAACTCAGCTTGACTCTTGGACCACTGAATGAATCTGTAGAGTGTGGAATAAATAATAATAATTAAGAAGAGAAAAATCATAAACCTCACTTATTTTTAACCTAGGCACATATTAAAATAGAAACCATTAAGACACAACAACCATTAAATTCTACTGACATTTTTAGGCAATTTTCAGTGCTGAATAGCATGTTAAGTCTATATGCTGTTGAAAAAATTTGAAGCAAGCACACATGATCTAAAGCAGAAACAGATTCATTCCCCACTGACTAATAATCAGAAACAACTGAATACATTAAAAGTGGCACAAAATACTACGCCACAAAATACTACTGAGCATGTTCTACAGCACGGGCAGAAACTGGAAAGTCCACGTGGGCCACAGCTGAAATACAAAATCTGGTGCAAGAGGGAAGGAAGAAGGCAGGACCAGTGAAGCAGAGAGGACCTGGAGACCTTCCAGGGGTGACCTAAGGAGAAAGCTGTCCAGGGTGGCAGGGAAAGTCCAACATACCAGAGCCAGGCTCTTTCACTGGGGAAAGCCCCAAACATAGAGCAGCTATATTGCTTTCCAAGAGGTTTTGGTGCTCCCACTCACAATCAGGCAAAGTAAAACAGTTACAGCTTTGAATGAGCAGAGGAGGATTTCTTCAATTTTAATTTAGCGTTGCCTCTTACAGCCAACTTCTGAATCTCAAGCAGTTACAAGGATAGTCCACTCTGAAAGGTGCTGCTGCAAGAAGCTCCCATTCAACTAGACTGACTTGCTGCCACCAAATTACCCTCCTGCCCATGGATGGCTAACAAACAGTGCTTTTTCCAATAAAAGATAAGTGTACGGAAATACTGAGCTTCCATTTTCTCATCACAGCCTCATGGACATCTCACCATTCAAAAAACCCAATTTCTCAGGTCTCCTGGAAAGCATATAATTTAATCTCTTCTATATTCCAGATATAAAATTAAATTCACAGGGAAACTGAAAAGAAAGACATAACCACCTGAGGACAAAAAGATACCCAGAAGACAGAATTGCTCAGAAGATAGCCAGCAATCACCAAGTAAAAGGACCAGGAAAGAAAGGAAAAAAAGAAAGGGAAGAGCAGAACTGTACCCAACAAAAAAAAAACCACTGAATGCAAATGGAAAAATAGGAGAGAGCGTACTGTGAGAAGGACATACATATTTTAAAACTTCTTTCCAATCCTCAACAACTAGGATACTAATCATTTTTTTGTGTGTTAAATAGTAATCTCATAAAGCCTGCATCAAAGTTTAAACAAAAACTGGTAAATCCAAGTGACTCGTGTAATATGAGTAACAATACGATATAAAATGAATGTTGGATTAAGCACACTTACTTAAACATGTATTGTCTTCCCTACTCCACGAACAAGAATGATAGTAGTGTAAGGTAAAAAAGGTCAGAAGAAGAAGAAGAAAAAAAAGAAGTTCAATTACATAAAGCTTAAATGTGACAAAAGAAAATAAAATCTAAAAAAAATCAAAGGCTGAATATTCCTATATTAGCACACTGAAAACATGAAACAAAATTAGAGTGATTTGATAGACTACTGCATAAGACTGATAATTAATTATATTACCTCTGAACTGCAGCTTTCAGTAACAAACTACAAACTTCCAAACTAGAAAGCACAGACACAATACTGAATTCTGTATTACTATGAATTACATAAACATTTGAACATTTTTTTATTAGAAAAACACAAGAAGAATATCATTATGTTATACTTATGATGCTGACAGAATGGCCTTTCCAACTTTTTTATGATCATTAGGAAATATTTCCTCACAATTAAACTAACTCACCTCTTCTTTCTACGGAAGAGTGGTTAGAAAGTTATTCTCACAGTACCCCTCTCCTGTTACTGCTCCTGCTCCTTGAGATTTCTTCATTTCAGATGGAGCTCTTCCTCGTCCCTTTCTTATTTTCCTTAGTTTCCTGACTGTCTTGCTCTTGAGCGTCCCTTGAGCTCTTCTTTTTTATTCTTCACATGTTTACTTCTTCCCTTGCAGCTTCCCCAGCAAAGTGTCCAGCCTTAGTGAGCAGTTCCTTGGGAATCTGATAATGGCTTTATATTTTAGAATTACTCGGGAGCTACGTTTGAGAGTATTTCGTTATTTGTAACTCAATGCCAAGCAAGTCAAACAGACTTGACTCAAATGAAGAGGTCATTCAGCTTTATTTTTAAAAGTCCATGTACGAGACAGCGATACTTACGGAGCCAGACTATCTGGCAGCAGATGAACAGAATTACTTCATCAGGAGTTCTTATCAACAACTGTCTGGACTTCATGATTTTATACATTTTTAGAATTAACTATTGTAAAACAGGTAGCCGAGAGGAAAACACAAGCTATTTGCTTACCCCACTTCAACGGAAGCCCCATGGGAAGAGTTTGCATAGTACTCACATAAATCATTATTACAAGTAACTTTCAAAGAAGGGGAAAGAAAGAGGAAAGGAGGGGCAAAAAGGCCATTAGATAATAAACTGGGTTTGCACTACTGCGAGCATCACCCATATCTACCTCAGGAGGGGCTGATGTAATGTAGTCATCCTGGGATGGTACCAAAACCACCTCTCTCTTGCTGCATGAGATTGTGGCATGCTGCTGTTAGGCACCTGCTACGAGATGAGCCTCCTAAAAGGCCACCCACAAGTGGGTGCCACAGCTGCAACTCCTGTTATAAAGAGTACCAGCAGGAATATTCAGGAACAGCGACCACTATTTTTACCCTCTTCTGTGGTACTCTACACCATATATCAAGTTTAACTTGTCCTTGCTTCTATCAAAGCCAATATACAACTGTCTAAAGAGCTTCTCCTATGTCCCTGTGTTCCTGACTCTTGCTGTCCTTCACAGGGACATTAATTACAGCAAACTTCTTACTATTCTATCTACACAAAGGTTTCCAGGGTCAACTCTGCCTGTGTGACCAGCAGTCCTTTAGCTTCAGTTAATCACAGTTATCCCTAAAAAATGGACAGTGGTTTGCCTGTGAAAAACAGAAGTAGATGCATTTCTATTTAAAAAAAAAAAATAAAAAAATTCATGTATTTAAAAAAAAAGGAAAAAAAAAAACCAAACAGAGAGGTAAGACAACTTCACATAAACTATGATCTGCTTTTAAATTTTCCATGTAGTGGGAACTGCATCTTAGGACCAGACCCTGGCACCACGGCTGGGGCAAAAGCAGAGGACAACCACCAACCCAGAATAAACATTGAACTGGCATGTGAGCAGCATTAGAGAGCACGGGCCTCCTGGGTGAACAGATTTTCAGATAAGAGTTAAAGGACACTCTGAGAACAAGAAAAGAGATTATTACAGTGATTACATGATGTGTAGGAGATTCAGTGACTGGGAAGGAAAAGACAGCCAAAAGAGATGTAATACAGCTTGGTGCAACATGGGGAGGAGAAGTGTAAGAGACTAGTATGCAGGGAGCAGACTACATGGAGCTGTAGACAGAAATATTAAAAATCAGGGGTTTTTAAAATCTTACATATGTTACTCTATAAAGGATTTAATTCCCTCAAAATATGCTACGACATTTCCTTCATCCTATACCATCAGACTACTCACAATATGTTATGAGAAGATATAGACACTTCAAATCAATTAATGCTAATAAACCATTAACTCAATCAATTCTTGTATACATCAAGAGCAAGCCATATCCACAGGAATACAGCTGACACAGAAAGGAACCATCAGCAGACTGTGTTCAGCATTAGTCTGGAGCAGGTAAGCGCATCACACCAGCGGCCCCGACCCAGCCTGCGGACCAGGGCAGCAGCTCCACACTAAGTCCCTTCTCTCTGCACCAGTTTGGGGCAGGGCCCATCTGCTGTCTCTGAAGCTCCACCAGGAGCCTTGCACCCACAGGTCTGGCCCCTTTATCTCCCAAACAGGTTGACCTCTTGCTGACTGGGAACAACTGGTGAGCTATGGGGGCCAGTGCTGGTTGTTCCAGGCCATACTGAGCCCTAAGCAGTTGCTGGTATTCACACCTATGCCCTGGTCCTACTTACTAGTCCAGGCATAGCCTACGGGACCAATTTCCAGTCTGAGCTAACACAAAGCTGTATTTCATGATGTGATCTGCTTTGCTGATGCCCAGGCAAGCTTTGGGTGGGCCACAGCACCAAGACAATTATGGCAACTGGTTAAAGAACAACTCACTAAGCAAGCCCAGTGCCCTGTTTATCTCCAGCACCATATTTAGCTCCTTTTAATTTTTTTGCTGTTTTCCATATTACAAGCACTTATACTTTTTGCCTTTGACACTCTCATTACAAAGCTACTCCCCAATATTTTTTTTAGAAATGTTCTTTTTCATTTCTATTTTAAAATGTCACTCAAATACAATGCTTTGTTCTCCAAAATGTCTCCCTTGGCTTTAGATACGCATACCAGATATGTACTATTTCTAATTGGGGGGGAGGAGGGGACAGGGGGAGGAATACTTCTGTATTCAAGCCACTTTTATATTTGAGCAGCACAGCCCAGCAGACTTAAATAAACTAAGGAATCAGATTAATGTAGTCTGTCTTTTCCAAACCCAAAGCCTTACTTACATGCATGTTTGTACTTATCTTTCCATTCATTTTAACTTGTGAGAACTCAATTCAAGGCTATTGACTAGAGCCAGCTGTTTTAATGGCCTCATTACTTACCCAAACCCACATCTCAATAAGCTTGGGGAAGCTGCCAAAGGATTTGGCTGAATCTCTTACAAGGCCCCATGACAAATGGTAACTATCACTTTATTATCTCAGTGATATGAAGGTCTGGTTAGATTCTCCAATTGTGAATGATTAAAGAACAGCAGCAAGTTTCTACTTTCTACCCAACATTAACAAGATTGTGACTACTTGGACACGCAGGCATTACCGCTACGATATGTACCCTGTCACCTCCAGCCTCAAACCCCGGAATTTGCTGTAAATCAAGCAAACCCCCTGGAGTATATTCAAAAGCCAGGGCACTTGCTGACCTTTACCTTCCTGAAACAAGAGCTCCAGCCTATGAACTGTAGAGTCATCAAGGACACTGGTGTTTTTCCACCACAGCAGCTAAATGGAGACACTCAGCCCAGCGCAGCATCGTACAGAAGAGAGGCAATAAAGGCCACAGAGAGCCCCAAAATTAGCTCCCTCAGAGTTCGAACTCATTTTCCTGACACCTGAAGTTAACTGGTTTGCTTTCAGAGAAGGCTGCAAAAAATCGAGGCTTTTGAGCAGATGGATGGAAATGGCTAAAGTTCTGCAGGACATCCCAGGATGGGATGTTTCTGAGGTAAAATATCTTCTTTGGTATCTGCTTTCATGCAGCCAGTTGTTTTTCAGTAACCATTACTGTATTTCAGCAGAGAATGAACCCCACCCTGACATTCAACTGAGAAAGATTGTTCTTTGTCTTAATTATTTATTCAAGGCTTAAAATTAGTATTCTAGGAGACAGAAGGAAAATTACATATGAGAATAAGGAAGTTTGAGTTGTTTGACAGTATCAATGTGCTCCAGTTCTGCTTTTAGAAAATAGTAATCTCCACTTAATCACACTAAAAAGGAATCCAAATTATGAGAAGTTCGGCTTAAAATATTTATTCTGGGCCCCGTCTGAAAGAAAGCCCAACCTGCACCACACGCCTCCCTGCAGCCTTCTGTTTGCTGAGCCCTTCGCTGCATTTCCATCACTCCTGATGTTTTAGTTAACAAGGCACTGCAATAATAATAAGCAAAACATAGCGTGGAATAGGAGAGAATAACAGAGTCATTAAAAAAGCCATGCATAAGGCAAAGATAACTGAAGGAACAGGAAAATAAGCAACTGTGCTTCTGTGCAGAACTGCTGCTACTATAAAAGGTGCACATAACTACTACAAAATACATCCAAGACACACAAACTCGTGATTCCCCTGAAATGATTTCTACAACCAAACTTTTCCTTCCCCTCTGAACAATATTTCAGCTGACAGTTTTTAAACTGCTTGGCACTTCAAGTTTTTCCCGTTACCCAAGAAAAATGACGTTTCTAAGGTCCTACATATGATCGCTACTACAACACTACTCTGATGGTCTACCAGAAATAAGGGTCTTACAAGAGAGGGACTTTGTTAGACATTAAAAAATGTAAATGGTCTAAGAAATCTCTCA
Source organism: Scopus umbretta (assembly GCA_013400535.1). Classification (NCBI taxonomy): domain Eukaryota; kingdom Metazoa; phylum Chordata; class Aves; order Pelecaniformes; family Scopidae; genus Scopus; species Scopus umbretta. The sequence continues at coordinate 68,516 of VZTL01029833.1, forward strand.
TGTATGGTATGAGTTAGAGTTTCTCTTACTCCGTGTTGTACTGACCATAAGAAATACAGCTCTTCACGTACTGGCTGTACTTGGGGGAGAGCCCCAGCTCTCCATCACTGACTTAGGAGCCAGGAAAGGGCTCCCAGCATACCCAAGCCCAAGTAAAATGAAAAATCTGCCATTTCCTTCAAGATTTCCCATAACACCCCAGCAAATCACCCTGGAAGTCTTGCTACTGACTACAAATGAAAGGGCTGTCTTCTCAGCTACTCTTCAGAATTGTGGAAAGCACTTGGATGCCGGGATACATCCAGAACATGTAGAGCCAGCTGAGGGCAGAAGCTGCACCTCTGGAGTTCAGGCGCTTGTGTGCAAGCAATGGGATATGCTATGAAAGTAAATACAAACTGAGTTTAAAGCATTAGGGAAAGAGAGGACAAATTAATTCTCTGTGCAGAGACTACTTAAAGAGCTGCAATTCTACAAGAGGTCTCTTTTTCACTGGAACATGTTGTAGGTGGTTCCCCCCACCCCACCTCTCCCTCCTCACTAAATAGGGAAAGGCTGCCCAGGATTTACCACTCCAGTCTTTATTACGGATAAAATCTAATTCATCCTTCTTAACACAGATCAACAGCTAAAGATACTACCTCAACAACATTCTCACATTCCCAGCAGTTTCCATCTCAGTTTTTATGACCCATTACACAGGCATCTCACCAATTATGCCATGGGTGTCTTGCATATTTATTGACCGTTCATGTCCCAAGTAATGGTAACCTTTTTTAAAAAAATTAGTAATATTTACACCTTTCATTCTCAGGGTGCCTTCACACATTTGGCTAAAATTCAAACTTTGAATTTACTGCTCTTATTTGTGGGGTGTTTTCCTATCACACTCCTATATTAGACTGCTGGTGCCTACCGACTCATAAATTTGTCTCTACCTTGTTAGTATTTTTCGTACATCTTGCCTTAGCAAAGGTTCAAAAGTTCATTAGCAAAATGCTACTTATCTCTCTACTCACTGAAAAGTCTTATGACAGACAACGTCAAGAAATTTAACACAGTTATGACAGCTAAATTACATAGCACTACATAGATCTTGTAAGGTTGCAGAAAACATCGTAAGTAATTAACTGTTGTTAACTGGTTTACACTGACTCACCAACACATACTTAGACCCAAACTTGAACTGCTAGTAAGTATGTCAGTAATTTTTGTAAGGAGTCAGACTGAATTACTCCATAGCAGGACATTACTCAGTTTGCTTATTGTTTTCTTAATACAGAAAGGAGAATTACAGCTGATTCTCTACTCACCTATGCATACTGGATAGACATAATTTCTGGAAGCTTTTTTCATAGTACTAGAAGCCTACATTTCCCTCTCTGCCCCATCAACATCCACCAGCAAAGTCACATAGCCACACTTCTAAAATAACTTTCCTTGGAGAAGATCCAAGTGTGGAAGGGAGCAGGCACCAGGTTACAACCTGCACTTGGAAGAAGTTGTTTTGCTGTAACCTAGGGTGGAACGTGACGCCTGGAACAAAGGTACTTGCAGAGTACACTGAAAAGCGTATAATGCATGGGAAAACAGTAGTGGGGGGGGAAGAAATCACCAGTTAATGGACAGAAATTTACCTTCACAGACATTTTGAAGTGTCCTTAATTTACAAAAATGAGTATGTGAATAAATTTACAAAAATGAATATGTGAATAAAATTTACTCATAAAAATAGAATGGCTGTCTCTACTGGCTTTTCTTCAGCAAATGCAGAAGGATATTATAGGCAGAAATGAATCGTAGTCAACATTACTTTTACTTCCTAGTTCTTGCAAGGGATCTACGCAAGGATACTGAACAAACAATACCATTCCAAAAATTCTTAATTTAAATAGTGAACACATTCAAGTGCCAGTATCAGTAATTCCCTATAATCAAATTCTCCCTTTTACATTGTGCTAAAAGACAAACACTTCAGTTGACACAGAATATTTATTCTTAAATTAAGCTCCAAACTAATCTGCACCCTCCTAGCACTTGCTTGTATCTCTGAAACTCCATGAGCGACATGCCAGACAGTCTTATGCTGGTAACAGCTGAGTGTTCTCCAATCTACACTCCTTCGGAAATTACCATCACCATGTACGTGTGTCCTGCTGTTTCCTGGTGATGCAACTTCATGAACAGGATCCTGTAGTACAGGCCAGATAATGACAAGTACCAACTAAAAAAAAGAATGAACCGATCAACTCTTCTAGGATAAAATAAGACATTATTTATCGTCTCTCATTAATCAAGCTGTCACAATTCTATTTTTTTTTTAAATAAAGCCCAAAATTTTCACTGGAAAAATACTGTGACAGGGTGTTTGCCCCAACATTTTAGAGTTTCCCAGAAATCTTACAAAGGGAAAAGGAACAAAACACCTCACAGAAATGTTCCAAGTAATTTTACACTTACGAGATTCCCTCCTAGAATAACAACTAAAATGAAATCATGGTTCAGATCTATGGAAAGACAGGACAGTAACCACTTTTATACTTATTTTCAACAACAACATGGAAATCTGGTGTCATAAATGTGTTTCCCCTTTCATGGAAAGAAACTGAAGTGAAACATTAAGTAAAAATCCTTTTCAGCAGTGTAAATACAAATATTTAGTAAAGTTTTCAATTACTCTTCATAGGCCTCTAGGGCTATTAGAACAGCAGTTTCAAGAAAAATATGACCTTAGATGAGTTAAAATACATTTTATCTCATCAAGCTACTACTGAGGAAAGCAAAGTTCATTAAAATAATGCATTCACCTTAAAAGAGAAACAAAAACACAGAAAGTGCGCACATGCATATTTGCAACAGTGACAGAAGTGCTCCGAGTTTGACTGAATAAGGAAACATGATGACTGAGTACTTAGTATTCAGTACTTACTCAGTGAAACTACTACCACAGTAAAAATTACCAAATGTCAGAAAAAGCCCAAGTGCTAAAGCCACATGCATACACACAGCTCTGAAGGGAGCAGGAAATAGTACTCAAAAAATCTGGAAAAAAAACATTAAGAAGTACTCAGTGCATGTAATACAGTCCATTAAAAAAGACAGCATGTACATTAGGATGAACTGAAAGCCCATAAGTTTCTAAATGAGAGTTTTAATGATTTTTCAAGTCACAGGCAAACAACATCCTGAAGAAAAGCAATTGTTCCGTGTGCAAAGTGATGGAAATAATTATCGGTGGTGCCTCAGCCCTCCAGCTGTAGGATGTGCTCCTCTCTTGTCCGTGGCGGTCAACTCAGCTACTCAAAGGATTAAATAAACAGGAAAAGACAAAACTCCAGCACCAGGCAGACATTTCTGAGTTAGTAAATTAAGCAATTTGTTCCATGATCACAACGGCAGCCAGCGTCAGCAGAAACTCAGTGTCAGACTAGAGAGAATAGCTGGTCCTTCATCTGCAAATTAAGTGGTATTGTGCTGCCACGTCTGAAAGACATTGCTTAGCACCAGATCTCATTTGAAATGGTTCCTCTTTTGCCTTTCTCCATGGAAATACTATCCAATTTAAGGCACAGTCCAGTGCTTCTCAGGACATCGCTGGGCGTGTATACAATCAGCTCCGTACACTCGGCACAGCCGACACAAACAGCTGCTCCAGAGCCATCAGCAGAGACTGTCCCAGTATTCTGCCTCCCCTGTCCATGACTGTCAGTGGTTCCTCCAAACACAGCCCGAGCTCAAGCTCCACCTCCACCATGGATCTCCCATTGTAAAAACAGAAACCAAACCAAACCAGCCATCTATAGGCCTTCCCTCATGAGCTATTCAAGCACCTCTACTTTAGAAAATACATCATTTCTTTTTTCCTCCAGAAAGTCTTTTCAACCCATCTTTAAACAGAACTGAACATTGTAAACACCTATCAATGTACATAATTCCACTGGCTTTGAACTAGAGTATTGATATCAGAAAACTAAGCAGAAACATACCAACTGATCAGTGTTTTTCCAAATTCAAGCTTGGTCTTTTTAACCCTGGAAAATTAAATTCTTCGTTAGCAATTGTTTGGGCTGGAAAGGTTTCTCCACTCTATGACACCTCACGCTTGGCCTAACCATGTTTCCACAAGGTCTATCTTCATGAGCATTTACTGAATTTTTTTAAAACTGAAGAGGTTGCTAGAAGTTTCTAATTTTCTCAGTTTGTCTGATGTGATTACTTGTTCACCAAAATGCAAATTAAAGTTTAAAAGAAAAACGTCTCACAGAGTGCTCCAGAGGTACACGATGATGGAAGTTTTTGATCAACGTAAAGAGGCAGTGAGCAGTTTCACTCGTCTCATGAGCAGCATCCTGGATCACGCCGCCTCCCTCTGCCAACCCCATGCCCCCTCCCGCACTTGCAGCACTCTTAAAACAGATGCTCCCATGAATCCCACAAGAAGTTGTTATATACAGTTAATTATTTGCGACATCTGGTAACATAATACTCATTTGAAGTCAGCCACTGACGGCAGAGGTCAGAGCAATGACAAAACCATCAGCCTCTGCACCACATGAGCTGCTTTCTGCCCTGTTTCTTCAGTGGACAGGATGAGTTCTGCCTATGCTTACGCAACAGTCTTGTTCTGATGTTGTCTACAGAGATAAGAATTCACTTCACTGAGATGCAATTTCCCTTTAAAAGTGTGATTTATCATTTTAGCAATAATTTATTCAGGGTTTTTTTTACATTTTCTCTTTTTTATCTTCAGTTAATTAAGAGTGAAAACCAAAAGGGTCAGGCAAAAACTCTGCTCAAAATCAGCATTTGTGCAGTCACACTTGGGGAGAGAACAAGCACTATACCAAGCAGAAAACAGCCGAGGAGAGGAAGTTAGAGCAATTTAAGCAGAGTACGCCAGCCCAGGTGATCCAGCTGCAGCACTGCTTTGCAGGCAACTGCAAGCAGAATGAAAACTATAGCAAGAAGCCATAGGGGTACAACCCAGAGTCAAGGTATGAAGAACGTCACACTGAAGGACAGCATTAGAGGAAACACAGACATCACAAGCTTTAAAATCAGGTGCGCAGCCTGTAAATGTCAGCATATTCCGACCAAAGAATTGCAGCACGCCTGGATCCACGAGAGTCCACCCACCCTCCTCACCACCATCTCCTCCTGTTGGTGCCAACCCTTTCCAGAACCTCCCCAAGAGCAGGAAGCTCCTTCCTCTATGTATTTCTGATACATCTCTATTTCTCTCCATCTGTCACTTTTTCCACTTGCAGCCCTTTATCCTCCCAGTGACAGCCTCCCCCGCATGCTGCCATTTATATGACACTGCTGTTTGGAAACAGGCACCTACTCGCTTCTTTTTATGGTTCAGTCCGTCAGGTTGACACCCTGTCTACCACTTGCCTCCAGATTTTATGCTGAGGATCTTTCAGCTTTCTGGTGCATGTTGTCAATTGCCTGCCAAGTCCCACATAACGTCAAGCCCGGGTAATAAAGTAAATCCTCCACTGGCGGGGCCGCTGCCACAGGGATGCCCCACCAATTCACACAGGGACCAATTGCCCCCGGTTTCAGAGGACTGGGCCCTGGAAGGTCCTCAAAGACTTTGTGTGTTGCTGCAAGCTCCTGATCATGCTCAAGGACTCCAAAATATCAACAATATCCTCCTGTTTGCATTCATGGAAACCTATCCCAAAAGCAGGACCAGACACGGGAGCACATGCTGCAGATGGCACCATGCTTTGATGAGCACAGATTCAGGCATGATTTTGGAAACAGGTTTGGTTCATGGGGAAGTTTTGCTCTCATGCAAATTCAGAATACCATCTCTAATCTCTACAGCACTGAAGAAAGAGCATGGCCCAGCTGTTGGGGGGCATTACAGATCCAGACCACTAGCAGTAGCCTCACATGCCACTTTACCTGCTTTTGCACCCCTGGGAACTGGCAGAACAAATTGTAAGATGCTACAGAATTCAAAGGGAAGTTTCTTTTCTCAGTCTTCCCTCCTTCTGTGGTCCTTTAGAGAAAGGCAACACCAAAACCCACACACAGCACAGTGCTGAAAACATCCAGCTCATTTTGAGGAAGATGTTCTTAGAAGTATAATCCTGGTTAAACCTTCAGAGTAACAACCTCACATGTACATATGTGTGTACACACACAAACCCCACAGCTGCAGTCACTGAATTGGTGGCAGGTACTTCCTCAAGAAGGCAGGTAGATCTATACCGAGAAACACAAGTGAGAGCTCATGAGCGTGTATTTTGGGTCCTAAAATTCTCATGCAAAGCCTTTCCCTACTTTGCACTTCAGTCATTCTAATAGTTCAAGAAAATACCCAATGATATGAAGCATCACGAGATGTATCAAGTCAAGATTATTTCAGAGTATATTATAATGCCTTCATCAGTATGGGTTTTTTGTTTGGTTTTGTGGGTTTTTTTTTAAAACAAACTGTTTCATATGCATGAAATTAAAAACGCTTCCCTCTGTCCCACACGCTCTTTAGTTCACAATGGAAATACAATATACCAAAGCATCCTTCTGCTTGTGCAGTGCTGGGCCCTAAAATACTGGCCACAGCTTAGCAAGGTCTTTACGTGTCTCATTAAGAAGAGGTCTTAATGAAAGGTAACCTGTATAATGAACTAAAGATCAACAAAATTACATACAAATTCCTGCTGGGCTTGCTTTTTTTTTTTTTTTTTCATTGTTTGGGGGTTTTTTTTTTGGGGGGGGGGGGTTTTAGGAGAAATTTTACAC
>VZTL01029835.1:200-11217 GCA_013400535.1 Scopus umbretta
CCCGCCCCCCTTCTTTGAACCAGAAGCATCCTGTATTAGATCACTCTGGAATCCTAATCCCCGAAACATTTCCGTTTTAGTCACTTCATCAGGCAACGATAAAGCAGAATTTGAAACAATCCTCATGCTAACATGGCCGGGGCACCTCGGGGTGCAGCAGGCTCCCGCCGCTCCTCCCAGCCGGTCACTTGTTCTCTGGGCTCGCATGTCGGATCGCTCCTTGCTCCGCCTGAGCGGCGAGCAGGCAGGAGAATCCCCAGACCTTCCCTGCCGGAGGGGAGGGTATCGCTTCTTTATGTATAGATGACACAGTAATATATATAACGTAGCCCGAGGTGCGGGGCTTCCTATAAGGAGCTGGGAGCAACCGGGAAGGAGGTCACACCAGTGAGAAGACTCTTCTTCCTCTTTAGTCGCTCCCCTTCCCCTCTCCTCTGCTTCCAGATGAAGGGTTTTCAGGTTCCCCTGTTCATAGCTGTCTGAAATGGTGCCACTGAGAAGTCTTTCCCCGGGAGTCTGATGAGTTAATTGGAGGTGATAGCTATAGAGCTGCTGTCAGCCGTTTCCTCGCTTGGAGGGACTTGGGTGGTGAGAGTAGACAGCATGAAATTAAAGCACACAAACAAGGAGAAAGAGTTGATGGCGTGTGAGCTTACATTTCAGCAAAGGAGAAGGAGAGGAATGTAATCGTGGTCTGGGGGTGTGAGTGCTGGATGGCTTATCTGAAGACCAGGCTCTACTCCTTTGAGGAGGGAAGTTTCTCCCTTTTCAAAAGATCTGCCTGGCTGTGATCCGTATCTCCAGTTGTACACCAATATCTGGCTAATAGATCTAGGAACAGTCAGTGGGGCCCAGGGCGAGATGGGCAGTATTGCTCACAGGTTGTGAGGGGAAATGATTGTCATACCGGAGGTTTTTTTGCCTTTCATGATGAGGGGAAGTATTTTATATGTAGTGAGACACTGACTTGGTTGTCAGAAGCAGGGGTTGAACCTTTGGCTTAAAAAGAAGTCCCAAAGCCCATGCTGTGGTACGTGCACTAAAGGCCATGCTCTTTTAATACTACCTTCCTCCAGGAGTTTTTAAGTCCTCTTGGTCCTATCACAAGAGGGGGACAGAGAGCTACTCTGGTAACTTGGGTTACTTGTGAGAGGAGGGGAGAAGCCAAGAGGGAGTTTTAAGGAATTAACACACCTGCTTCAACATAATCAAAGCCAGTTTCTTTCCATGGTCAACTGCTCCCAGTTGAATTTGATGTGCTGGGTGTTACTTGCCAGCTCGCCGAACAGGAGAGCTCTGTATAGTTAGGTGTCCTTCGCTGGTGGTGGAGTCACTTGATTGTTTCTCTTCCTGCTGACAGACAGCTGAAGCTGTTCCCTGCTGCAGTGGGTGCAAGCTCATAGTTTTATTGTGACCCACCCCTCTGGTGTCTGCAGGTAGGAAGATCAGGTCTGGGAGTGATGGCTCTTCCCAGCTGCAGCCCTTCGGGCTAACCCCCCACCCCCCTCAGAGGGATCGGTGACCAGACCCCAGCCTGAGCAGGCTACGCAGATACTGAGGGACAGTCTTGTTCCCCTCCCCGGGGTCTGAAAGTGACCAAAAGCCCTGCTGGGGTCTTGGGGCTTGCTTCCTTCATAGGTGGGGAGATAATGGTATCCACCAAGTGTAAGCCTGGGATGTATGGTAGAACTGTCACCCCTTCTTACCTGTGAAATGAAATCATAGCAGTAATGTTCTTTACTGTACGTGCTAGTTAATAGCTTACTGAGGTGAATAGGAGAGATATTCATGCCTCCCAAATATTTCTGTAGGCTCTCTTCATGCTCAATATTTCTTGGTTGACTCACATGTTTTAGGTTTTCCTTCACCTAAGGAATAGCTAAAGAATTTCTGACGGAGGAAATCTGTCTGACTTGAGTACTAAATCAGACAGTACTAAATCTGATTTAAGTACTACCGAATTATTATCATTATTATTCTTTATAGTACTGAGGCCAGCCAGTGAGGCAGACTTGAAACTTTTGTGCTCGGGTCCTCTCTGTGAGGGTCTAAAGTGGTGGCACAGCCAGTAGTCCAATGAGCAAATGATTGTGCAAGAAGTGGCCGTGTCTTGCTGGCCGTTTCCAGCCCAGCCCTTCGTGTCCTGGCTCAGTAAGGCTCTGCAGGCTGGGGATAGCTGTGCCACAGTGCTGTCCTGCGTGGCTTTGCGCAGCTGGGACTAATTGAGACTTGGGAAGCAAACTGCAACATCTCTAGATTCACAGATGAATCGAATCCAGCTCCCCTTCTCCTGGCTGCACGGGCTCAGCAAAGCTCATGGCAGGCATCAAAAGTGGGAAGATCTGCTGATTTTTAGTAACGGCCTCAACAGGCATGCTGTAAGGACAACAAGTTTGAGTTTTTGGGAGCTCGTTCGTGGGTTTCCTACCTGCGCTGACAGATATGACAGCCTTCGCTGTCTGAGGCGGTGCTTGAGATACGATCTCATGAGCTGCTTTGAGATGGGTAGATGGATGAACTGCAGAGTGAATTTCGTATTTGGAGGGTGAATTTTGGCCTCTTAAACGTGATACAGAGAAGAGACGCTGGTCTTGCACCTCTTCCCACCTGCTCCTTCCTGGGAAGTTACTGTTTTACAATGTAGGGATAGAGTGACAGTTCCTGGGAGGAAAGGAGCTTTCTATGCAAAACCTATTTTTTGTGTCTGTCAGAAGAGGTTTTAAAGAGCTCATTACAGCATTGCTATTCATAAGCAGCAAAAAAATATAACGTGCAGAGCAATTCGGCTACTTCTCACTTGATATAAACCTCTGCGCAGCCTTTTGTGCAGGAGCAGAGAGTCTCTTCTGGGGATTAAGATACTTTCCCCTTTGCACTGTTGAGCTCTTCTCAGTAGCTTCTTCTGATAGCCTTTTCTTTCTTCTCCCTTCTCTATTCTTTCCTGTGTGGAGTCAGGCCTCAAAGTAGCACTAGCCAAGGCATAACAAGATTGATCCTGCCGTTGCCCAGTGTTACAAAGCAAAACTTGCTGAAAGCCATTGCCGCGGTCTCACCTAGCTGTCAAGGTAGACAAGCTTGCCATGTAAAAAGTATGTACGTGGGTGTTTACTGGCCAAGAGATTGTCATTTGTGCCCACAAGGACATTTCTCCCTCTTGGTAACAAATGGCCAGCTGCAGTGTTTAAACTTTTCCTGAGTCACCTGGGGGCTTTTGGTGAAGGAGCTGGATTTGGCCTCGAGGGACTCGGTTAGCCACTTGGTGCTCAGTACGCCTGGCTCGTCTTGGCAGGTGAAGCGAAGGGTAGTGGTGAGAAGGACAACCTCCTGCCACCACCTCCTGAGTGTCCCAGGGAAGTCAGGAATGACATTGGGGTGAAGCTGTGCTGGTAGGGGTCAGCCCTCAGGCCCTGCATGCATTAGGCTCTCCTGTTGCCTGCTGTCGTGTCATGGACTGGTTGCTCGAGGTACGCTTCCTTCAGGGTTTATTTTAAAATCTGTCCTGAAGCAACTTGCCCAGACTGTAGAGCTGGGGGAAACTTTAAATGCCAAATTGCTTTCTGACCTGACAGCTGCCGTCTTGACAATATGAATAGGAAGCAGCATTCATTTGCAGCATGTAGAAGACAGTCATATACAACTTAAATGCTATAAGGAATGATAGTAATGCTTTTCTTAAAAAAAAAAAATAAAATAAAATCAGAATTGATGAAATAAATGTGCCTTGTCTTTATCCAATGCCGCTCAGCCTCACCACATTGGCATTTCTGTGGCAGTAAAAGATACCTCTGGCTGAGACAACTGCACTGTTCAGACTTATGGTGCTGCTGAAGCAGTGATAGCACAGACTTTGGGAGCACCTTTTCTGCCCTAAAGAAGTACTTTCTTAATACAGTTATCAGTGAACTTCCAGAAATTCCCTGTTAGAAATGGCAGTCTCCCAGAACCCTTCTTGCCACTCTGTGCCATGCACTGTGTGTAAAGATACACATAAATACAAGGGTGATCCCATAACCTAAAAAGCCACGGGTCTTGCGGCCCTACTGTGTCTGCATCCAACAGGTCTTACTGTTCTTGTTATGATTTGAATTTTGCTGTGCTAATCACCTCTCTCTTTCAGGTGGGGTTGTAAATGATAGAAAGTACCTGTTAAATGGAGCCCAGATCCCTCATGGAAACACCCCACCTCTGAGCCTGCTGGTAGCATGCTCAAATCAGGTGGTATAAGTGTGACTAATAGCTCTGACAAAATGTAAAAGTCAAAATCACAGTTTTCTTTGCCTTGGACTGAGTGTCATCTCATCCAGACAGGGTCTGTTTTGAGAAGGTTATCTAGATTTCCAGAAAGCTACAGGTGTGGTAGCTGCTGTGGACCCACACAGAGGTGTAGCTTGCTAAAATTTCTTTCAGTACCATCATAGACTTGACAGTGAGGTAAATAAATGTGTGTTGCTGGTGAATGTACAGCACTGAGTCCCTTTGCTCCTGCTGTGAGTGACACTGCATAGCGCTTGGTGGCCCTTGTGTGGTCTTTGCAATGTGGCTGTGCTGTGGGAAAGGTGGCCCTGATGCACCTGAGGATCCTCTGTGCCTTATTTTGCACCGACCAGTATCGATACAGAAGCAGAATGGTGAAATTTGCAAGGCTGCTTGCTCAGCTGCTCTTTTACAGTCAAACAGGCAGGTGATATAGGTCATTAGATACCTCTTATCTTTCAGATCAAGCTTTTGTTATTTAACATAGGTAGCTTATTCCCAGATACTTGCTCTTCAAAACATTAAAAGTTGCTGTAGGGGGCTCTGGAAATATCTGGCTTTGTAGATCAGTTATTTGTCCTTGAGCGTGGGAGCTGTCTCATACTTTCTGTGATCAGGATTTGTCAGGATGTGTGCTTGTGGGTTTTTTTACAGGAACATTATTATTCATTGTAACCTCTTGGTGCATGATGAATGAGGCATGTGCGCTTTGCAGTGACTTACCTGCCTGTTCAGCATCCTATTTAAGGGGGAAAACTAAGGAGAAAGCAGGCATGGCTTAAAAAGGAGCCTGCATATTCTTTAGAGGGCTCTATAACAGATCCCAAGGATCAACTTGTGAGAACACAATACTCGCCAAACTGGATTGAACTGTTCCTTCTCCTAATCCTCTAGGGAAGGGTGAAACACCTCAAAGGCATCCAGCTACCAGCCCAGTGATGTAAAGTGTGTCTGTCTGGGGAATTTCTTGCTGACTGCTTCAGGCAATCAGTTTAAATTCTTGTACCTGTGATTTGGTAATGACGTTTTTGCCATGCATAAGTGCAAAGGCTAGAGAGGATAACATTGTTTTCCTCCCTGACTGCTTTGCAGTGCTCAGTGATGTAGCTTGGGGCGGCTAGCATGCCATGTAGGGCATCTTTAAGCAAAAGCTGTTTGGAAACTTCAGTTTTCTTGGCTGTCTGGTGAGAACTTGCTCCCTTAGAAGGAAGCAGGTGCTTTTCTGTGAGGTGATGTTGTCTGGCTATGAAATTCAAGTGTAACTGGATGGTAGCTGTGAGAATGTGGGCCGGTAAACCTATTCAGTAAAAGTGTTTGTGAACACTGGAATCACATTGTTAGAAGCTGTGTGCATTACAGTGGAGACCCAGTGAATGGTACCTGCTCTCCCAGTGCTGAGGTGACCACCATGAATGGTAGGAATACGCTCCCCAGCTGCTCCTGCAGTGTAGGCACCTTGCTCTCCTCATGTGCTGTGTGAAAGGTGCAGTTCTACAGCCTGATGTCTCTCATGCATTTTTAACTGGAGAAGGAGCAGGGTTCAGTTGGCCTCTCCGGCCAGGTTATGAGCCTGTGTGCTTTTCTGTGCCGCCTCACTGGGATCCACTTAAGACTTTGGCCTGGAGTTCTTAAGGCTGGCACAAGCAGCAGTGACAGAGTTGGTGAAAACTTGCACGGCTCTGCTGGGGAAGGACTGAGAGCATTTTCCAGCTGCCTGTGGATTATCACTGTTGTGCCTGACACTTAGGCTGTTCTCCGGGGTGCACTTATGCTAGCAGAGGATGGCTGTGCTCTTTCTGACGATGAGGTGCAGAAAGCAGTCACTATAGAAAAGAGGTTGGAGAGCTGTCTGGGGAAACGTTGGGAAGCTGCTGAAATACAACACATACAGTGGACTGGTCTCACTTTAATGTGTTGCATCTGTCCCAGGGGCTTGCTGGATGTATTGCTGTGATTTTTAGAGGTATTTTGTACAGTCTAAGCTATGGTGTTTGAGGAGGATGGGGAACAGAGTGCAACAGAGTTTACTCTTCTTTGTATAAGAACATAAAATTGATTTCTTGCCGTGTGTGACTGTTGGAAACATGGTGGTTACTGTAAGGAACGTGCTTAGCATGACTTCTACAAATCTTGTATAGCAACGTAAAACCTTCTCATCCCCTCAAAGCCGTAGGTGGTCTGTGCGTGTAGTGGGAAAAACGTGTGTAGTATGCTTGGCAACTGCTAGGTGGGAAAAACATGACCTTAGCAAGAATAGCAGAGAGTCATCTTCATAGAGGCATAAGATTTGTTCTAACTCTGGGATTTTGGGGCTGAAGCATGTTATGTGGAGCTTGGATCTGTTGGGATGAGTTGGTGTAGAGTGGTGAGACAGGCTTGTCAGCAGCAGGAACTTCTGTCTGGTGCTAGATATGCCAGAGAAGTCTCTTTTATTGAAGTCCATGGAGCCACCCGCCACTTTAATTTGATCCTGGCGTTTGAGACTGACGTACAGGTTCTCAACCGAGTCACCCAGATCCCCGAGACAGAACTGGGGACTTCTTGGACCAATCCAAAAGATGCTTAAGTGAGCAAAACCACTAGCATTAATATGATGAGCAAAAAAAGCTTGCTTCCTGTTCCCCTCTCACCATTGCCTTCCCTGCTCTCATTCCCCCACTGCATGAGAGCAGAACTTGGTCATAGGATGTTTGTGGTGTGGCCTGGTGCCAGTTTAACCTCTTGGCTCCCTATTAGGCAGTAAAGCAGAACTGTTTTTTCCCCATGTTGTTTTCCTGTTGTCATGTCTTTCCTGCTCAGCTGGCAATGTGTGTATCCTATTGGTAAAGGCTGGGTCTGGCCTTTGCAAGCCAACCCTTGTACCAGTTGCAGCTGGCTGACCTCAGGTTTTTACCTGCAGTTGTCCCTTCTTCTCCTTCTAAATCTGTTGCTGCTTTGAAGCACTTCAACATGAACAAGGCTCTGCAGAGACCTTCTCTACCCTTAGTGCACTGAAACATCTCCCATTGACAGGGCTGGGGTATACATGAATAAACAGAAGGGATTTTGGTCTTTCATCCAGATGAATCTTTGATTTGTCATTCTATCTGTGTAGACTGAAAGCCTCCTAGAAATGTGTTCATCCCTGTGGTGTGGGAAATGACAGCAAAACCGGCCTTTCCATTGTATTAGAGCCAAGATGGGAAGTGCTGGCAGGTGAAAAGGCCGTGTCTTGGCTATTAACGCTCACTACAGTGGACACCGCTGTTGTGAGTCTCCCATATATCACCTGTCTGCCGCTCAGATTGGAGTGGTTTCAAGTAGGTCTCTGAATGCCAGCAATCCAGGGCTTCTGGGCAATCTTACAGAAACACACCGGTGTGGATAGTTGATAGGCAGGTGAGGCTGCAGCCCAGACTTCTTAAGCAACAACTTGTTCCACATCCTCTTAGATGGCTTATGTGGTCAATGGGAAGGCTGGGATGACCTGATGTGTCAGCTGGTTGCTTCTTCGGCAGTCTGCTTGGCTTTGCAGTGGCTGTGCATTACTGCGGTGTAGGGCCTGCCCTTCAGCATAGCACAGGTGGGCTCTGCTCATGTCTTATGTGTGGCACTCATTTTCAGAGTGACCCTTGTGAAATCTTGTATCTGTGCCACACAGTACAGTGTGGATGGGCAGCCTGTTTGCTTTGGTCCTTCCATGAGCAGAGTGCTGTATGGTCGGAGAAATTTCACGCAGAGTACTCATGCTTCCTTTTACAACACTAAAAGCAAGCCTCCCATCCTACAGAGGTGCTGAACCAAGGCCAGTTGGCAGCAGAGGAAGGACTTCTTTCCATGGCCTACAGATCAAGCATCCAGGGCACTTGCTACTCCTTGCTGCAGCATATGATGCTAAGCACTGGAACTTCACCACTGCTGTAAATGGAAGTTGTGCTGTTACATCTTCGCTCCAGGAGCTAGCCCGTAAAGGCCTCTGAGAGATGAGGGAGAGCAAGAGAACCATGTATGGTCTCTGCATCGCAGCTGAGTGCTCTTTTCTTCATCATGGAAAGTGATGTGTACATCCCAGAGCCCTGTTTCCTGGCCAGATTCCTTGGCTTTACAGCAGCCAAGTTTCTCTTGCTACCCAGTGTACTTACCTGCGATCACCCTCAGTTTATTTAAATCTGCCCTTCAGTAGACGATGAGTGAGTTCTGCTACTTAAATGTATTATCCCCAAATGTATTGGCTCCACAGGTGGAAAAAAAAAAAGCAAGTTAATTTCTTAACTGTTAAATGATGCCAAAGAAAGGGCACTTTGTTTAAAGCTCTTTAGACCATGTCTGTGCCAGGGTTTATCACAATGGATAGTACTTAATTTCCTAAGGAAAACTTTGATTGCAACCAAAAGCAGTTCCATCTTCTTAAGCGTATTTGTACTTCCAGATGAGTTTCCTACATATCTTAACCTGATTTGGGAGATGTGGAGATCTCCCACCGACGAGGGAGGGGAAAGCAGTAGCTTGGATGCAAGGGCGTGGTGGGAAATGGAGTCTGGGGGTCCATTTGTTCAAGCCTCTGCCTTCCCTCTAGCTCTGCTCACGTGTTGCTGTATAGGAGGAGTATCTCCAGAGGAAGCGTTGGTCTTGGCCACACATGGCTCCACGTGCAAAGCGAGACCTTGCACTTTGTCAGTGCTTGCTCGTCAAGCAGCTTTTGGCAGCCGCGTTTGGAGGCGGCTGTGCTGCGCAGAGAAGGCTGGGTGGGGACAGCAGGGGAGTACGTTCATGAACACGAACCAGTCTGTTTCAAAATGGCTAACGCGTGGAAACTTGCTGTTTCCTGAGGGTTTTGTTGGGCCGTTGGGGAACTCTGGCCAGGGATGAGACTGTTTCCAGCTGTGGTGAGCCAAGTGTGAACTCACTCTGGGCAAGATGCCCAGCTCCACTGGTTTTCTCCTGCCAGAAATCCTCACCCTCCAGCCAGCGATACCAAACTCAGTTTCTGCCAGTCCTCAGCTGAAGATCTCTGAAGGCAGAGGAGAACAAGGAGACTAAGCAGATCAAGATACTGCTAAGGAGGGGGTGAGGGGAGGCACTGAGGAGCTTGCACAGGGGGCACTATGGTGGGGTGTTACCACCAAGGGTTGGCTGTTGTGGGTGAGGGCTGGTGAGAGGTGTAGGGACCTGCTTTTCCTAGGGCAAGTGGAGAGGAAGAAGTGGCTGGTGAAGGTGCAGGGGGTTGGCTTTCCTTGGTTAGGCAGAGCTACCCAACCCACAGAGACGTACTGCTGGCAGTACCATCAAGGTAGTCATCTGGAAATGAGTATTGTTCCCTTCATCATGGTTTCAACACACTGGGGACTTCCTCTGAAAAACAGAATATTCCTTTCCTCTTTTGTGGAAGGTGCTGCAGGACAGAAGGTGACCTTCCATGGGGGAGGCTGTGCATCTGGGACTTACTGCCTTCCACAGAAAAGGCACAGCCACAAAAAAACTTCATCTTCCAGAGCTGGCAGTTCTTCTTGTTGCAGTCTCTGTGCATTGGGATAGGACTTCTTGCAGGGATCCATTGGTCCAGCTGCTTTTCCACAAAGACTGTTCCTCAGGCAGGTGCTGCAGAAGGAGAGAGGTGTGAGAGTCAGGTGTGCAGGGAGCCTCCCTTGCATGTTCCTTGTATGGATTTTTAGCAACTGGAGGGACTAAGTGATTGATGCCCATTGCTGTGGTCCTTCCAGTGCTGGCAGCAATTGCTGGTGAAAGGAAATTTCTAGCTGCTCTTTCTGGTGAGTGCCTTTGGCTCCTGATATTGTGGGTGTTTGCATTTGGCTGGTTGGTTGGAGCTAGCAGGTCTCTGTTAAAGAGTTTCTAAAATGCCTGCAGTCACAACTCCCTGCATGCTGAGACATAGCATCAGAAGCATGATACGGTGTTGGTAACTTAGCGTGCACACACCTGTCTGCAGCATGTCTTCGGGGTCCAGTCATGCAGAGGTGTTGGAGCTGACAAGGCCAGCGTATGAACAGGAGGCCTTCTGTTCCTGCAAGTGCACCTCCTCCAACACTGATAATTTTCATGTGCCAACGTATCATTTAGTGACACATTACACTGCTCCTTGCTGTTGCAGCCTGTTGCAAATGGTCTGACCTAGCCAGCTACTGACAGCCTCCTACAGGGTGGACTGCTGAAAGCCATTTCCATCCTAGACCCAAAGGAGTATTTCCCTCCCACTCCTATAATGGCTTGTTTCTTTAAAGCTGTTAACTGGCTGTAATCCAATCATTACTACTGTAATTAGTGAACTGCTTACAGTAACTAAAACACTTGAAGCGTAATATTCTCTGTGTTTGCAGAGCTTGGAACAACTTTTGCCTGCAGTCCTGTGAGAGGCAATTACTGCGGATGGTCCAGGGGTGGGTGCAGGGGACACAGGGCAAGCCTGGCACAGGCCACAGCTGCCTCTCGTGCCAAGCCCCAGATGGTGCCGTGTGGGCTTCCCACAGGAGACAGAAGCGCAGGAGCCCTATGGAGGTGAGCCAGTGTGCCCAGCTCATGATGATCTCCTGCTGCCCCTTTGTCAGAAAGGAACCTTCTCTTTGCAAGCTGTTTCAGAGGGTGCTGGTGTTGGGTGGAACTTGCAGGGCAGCTGGTGGCATTGAAAGTGTGATGCACCTAATGTCCTAATGTTTGGTTTACCACCCCTGGAAAATGCCTATGTTGCAGAAGGCTCAACATCTCCTCTTGCTGTCAGAATACTCTCTTGTCCCTATGCACAGTGTCTGTGCTCTTCCCCCCCCCCCCC
>VZTL01029837.1:9616-20146 GCA_013400535.1 Scopus umbretta
GGGGGAGGAAAGCAACCCCCACGTGGCGTTTCACCAACAGAAGTAACTCAAAAAGGCACGACGCTGAAAAAAGTAATTTACGTCGAGTCGAAACCTTAAGACTCGGTCTATCTAAATGACAACCAAGAATCAATCATTTTCCACCTCCCACTGAACCCCGACGGTGCTTTCCCGACGCCTGGTGTCACCCTTCCCTGCTCAAAGGTAGCAAGATCCACAGCTCCGTTGGGATTCCCCAGGCGGTTTCCAGAAGAGGGCGAGGGAAGGCTCTCGGCAAACGCCTACCGGAGCCACCGGCCTCAGAGTGCTGATGTTCCACTTTCTTTCTCTCTGTGCTTTTCACCTTTTTGCCTTTTTTTTTTTTTTTTTCCTCTTTTTGACAGCGGAAAAGGTTTTGAGCTCATGTGCTGAAGGCTGGCTGCTGGGACTTCGGCATACAGATGCTAAGGGCATCCAAGCCGTGGGTCAGGGTATATCTGCCGGACATCAGAAACTTCCATCTGCTTTAAAAAAATATAATCCCTCGTGGTTTTGATTTTCTCTCTTTTGAAACCTAGCAGGTGCAAAAAGAGCTGAGGCTTCAGAGATTTTAGCAATCCGCCAGCCCTGTCTCCCATCCTCTTGCTTCTCAAAGACTGCAAACGATCCAAAAATAGCTTAAGGATGCTTAAAAAAAAAAAACCAAACCACCCCCTAAAAGAAAAAACAAATTGAGTTTTATATTGTTCGTTCACTCGCACTCTGTGGAGAGTCTCGGTGGCTTTCGGTGTTTTGGAAACCGCGTTTCATGAAGGGATCGGTACGGACCGCGGGTGCGTGGGGACGCCCCGCTTTGTCTTCCACTGCTACGGAAAGCCCTTGGAGAGCGAAGCGGCCCCTCGCTGGACACCAGGGCCTCGCCGGGTGCCGATGGGGATCGAGCGAGAGGTTTGCTGAGGGGGTGGAAAAGACCTTCAACCAGCACAAGGGGAAAAGAAACGTCTCCGTTAGCAGACCTCTACATATCAAAGTTTCCAGGACATCTATAAAAGCAGAAAGTCGTACGAATGTTATCTCCAGTACATAGAAAAATGAATAAATACTATTTAGAGCTCGCGTGTTTTCTGTACATTTCCGTGTGCTCTCAGGTCGGGACCCCCCCGCCGTCGGGGCGGTAGGAAGGGCTCCGGCCCTTTCTTGGCATGTTCGGGTTTGTCTCCCTAAGGCGGCGACCAAAATGCTTCGCGAGCCCGTTCGAGTGCCTGAAAAGATCCCTGCCGTCCGGAGAAGTGCTTCAGATGCGCCAGTGAAGATCCGTGGGGTCCCCTCGGGCGCTGACGGCCGGAGGCTGCCCCGCTCCCCCTCACCGTCGGGTTATTGCTAAACTGTCGCGCGATGGATTTGAACGGGGCCGGGCATCGCTTCTGTAAAACACATGAGGCATCATCTTTGTTTTTTGTGCTAAAGGGATGGAGATAATCTTTGTTCATCTCTCCGAGGTAGAAAAAATTTGTCCCAGAGACAAGAAGCGTGAAAAAAATTCCAGGAGCCCTCGCCTAGAACAGCGATGTGCAGCCGCAACGCAGGAGGTGGGACGTCGCACGGGACGGGGACAGGGACCATTTTGGTTTTAGGTAGGACAGAAAACTTCCCAGACCAAAGGCGTCCGACCCGAGGCTCTGCGAGAGGGGAACGATGACTGCCGAGCCCCGCAGCCCGCCCCGAGCGGCGTTCCCCAGGCGAGTAAGGCTCCGGCTCCGGGATGACAGCAGGGCTGGGCCGGGGTGTACATGGCTGCGCTGCTACCCTGAATATTTAGAGTCGGTGGAGGCGAGCCCTCTGACTACTGCGCCGGCAGCTGGCGGTGCATTCCCTGTGCCCGTCCAAGACGCGACGTAGCCAAAACGCTCCCGCTCCGTGAGCTGATCACCGACTTGCCTCTGCTCTCTCCCGGATCTAAACTACGCAAAAGGCCGGCTCTGCCTTCAGATCCTCATCCTAAAACTCTACATTTGGGCTCTGCCACCGACTATCAGGTGTGTGATGTCGCTGGGCAAATGCGGAGTAGATCCGGAATACGATTGATTTGTATTGATTGCAGTGAGGGCAAGCCGAAAAACCCAGGGGCGGGCTTTTGAGGTTGCTGTTGCTGCTGCAATATTCTCAGGCGCTTCAAAGTGTGGCTGGAATGTACGGTCTCGCAGAGAGGAGTTTCGGACGGGAAGAGAAGCCAGCGGATGCGAGCGGAGGTGCGCTCTGGGGAGCAGCTTGCCACCCGCTGCCCTGCGCAGTGTTCTGGGACTTCGGCAAAGCTCAACTTCATTTCGGTCGGCGGTACGTTAAGATTTTTTACGTGCAAGAGAATGGCGGGACGGTCCAGTGTGCTACCTAACGAGATCCAAAAGGGAAAGAGCAACGGGTGAAATGGCTACGGGAGTTGCTTCTTATAGACCGAGAGAAGGCTTGCGATTGCTCTGCGACTTCAACCTCTTCACGCCGGAGCTGGAATAGCCCTCGTCGCTACAGACACTCTGCAGGCTGCCTCTTTCGTCCAAGTCGCTCGGGCTGCTGCTGCTCCAGTCGAGGTCCGCAGGAAGGTCGTCCGTGCTCTCCACGTCCACGTCTATCTCTTCTGCAAGAGGAACGGTTAGTGTTACAATGGGGCCAGCCAGACCTCTTGCCAGCTGGCTCCACTCTGTCCCGAGTGCACGGTCTCACCTCGATCCGAGTCCGAGCGCTCTGAAGAAACAGTGGATCCGATACTGTCCATCCTTATCCTCTCTATCCCCAGCTTCTCCAGCTGCCGTTTCAGGTGCCGCTGCTCCCGCTGCAGCTGGTCTATTTGGTGTACGGCTTTCCTGTCGTAGTCTTCAAGCTTCTGCAGAGGACGAAAGAGAAGGCGCCCTGAGCTCCCCAGCCTTCAGCCGCGCATGAAACATCGCTTTCCTAAACCTAAACACGACTCCCACCAAGTACCGACGGGCTCCCCGGCTTCAACGCGGTGGCCCACGCTCAGGACACCAAGCACAGGCGGATGCAATTTTCATCCTCCTGCAAGCTGACAGACATCGAAGCAGGATGCAGCCTCTGGCCCAGGGATGGAGAGGTCCGGATCTGCCCCAAGGCTGCCGGAGAAAGCACGTAAAGGATGCTTCCCCCTCCAAACAGTTTATATGCGCAGCTGCGCTGGAGCCGGCCCCATCCTATTGATGTATTTTCAGAGTCTTTGATAACTAGGGAGTCGAGCACAGCCCTATGCCACCGCCTCCCCCTGGTTATCTCTTGGCTCATGGAGCTCTCAATACACCCAGCGAGGAGAGCCCTGGCGAGTCAAAGTCTAAAGAACAGAGAGTGAAGTACAAAATGCTCTAGAAAAGAAAGGAAAAAAGAAGCCGTCCTGCAATCCTGCAGCCAGTCTCATCCGTAAGGCCTCTGGGCATCACTGCGGTGTAGGCGGCGTGTAAAGCTGTGTGGCCGCCCTCTATGAGCCCGTCGGTACAGATAATCGCACGGACTCGCCAACTGCGAGAAGGGCAATACTGACCCACAACAGCATCAACCCCTGGCGGTATTTCCAAAGCAACGTGCTGACCTGGCCGTTACCTTCGTCCTGCTCAAGGATGCGGTTCCCTTGAAACCCCTGCACCCCGTACAGCGGTACTGCTCTCGAAGCCGAGCTCAGGACCCACCCGACGGGGACGGAGCCCAATTTGTTGCGTCTCCCACAGTGGTACTGAACGAGCCCACACTCACCTTGATGTGCAATTTAGCTTTCGTTAGTAAACTCAAGGTGGTGTGTCTGCTGGCTTCGGGTCCGAGCGGTACCAGTCCTTTAAGCTTCTCCAAACACAACCGCAGATGGGCACGCCTGTAAGAAGATCACACGAGACGCTGAGCGTTCAGGTACCCGCTTCCCAAACAGCATTTCAGCCCTGCAATCACGGATAATCAGGGTGGTTGCAAGCTAAGATGAACCAGGCGCTTTCCCACCCTCCGGTGGCTCCCATACACCAGGCGAAAACTGCAGCCAGACAAAAGGACCTCTCCGAAAAACCCGATTCCAGCCTCGGCCAACCCCACTGACAAAACCCTGCCAGCACCTTTTGGGCTGTCAGGACACTTGCTGGCGAGGAGCTGCCAAAGACCTCGACTTTTTGGACGAGGGTATCCACTTTTGGTCTTTCTCCTCCCAAAAAGCTTCACTACAGGGATGCTGTTTGGTCACCGCCTTGCTCCACCGACAGCTGAAGCCAGCCAGGCCGACGCCATGCAGCTGTAAACCCAGCACGTCCCTAAGGAGCGCTTCCTTTCCCTATTTTTAGTAGGAATGGGCCGGTTTTGGATCCGTCGCCTTGGCACATGCAACTCCGGTCAAAACAAACCCAGGTCCCCCAGGGAACGCCATCCCTGAGCAGCACCACTCTCCTCGGCTGCCCCAGCGCAGGAGCCTGCCAGGAATCCCTCCCTCCCTGTATAACACCCAGATTTTGTCTGCAAAAAATTATTACGTATTAACGTAGGCTCATGCTTTCCCACTTGCATACCACCGCCGCAGGGAACTCTGGCTCCTCGAGGGAGTCCCTTTATCCATGGATAACTGAGATGCTCCCAGGATGGGCCGGTTTCCCTCGTGTTCCGCACTCGTAACCCCAAGATTTAGGTCACATTCTCGGGCATCGGTTGCGACACCCGCCTTTGAAATACCCCATCGACACAGGCAGCTGCAGAGTGGGATTTTGCAAGTACCTGCCTATCTTGTTTCGGGCAGGCTAGGAGTAAACAGGCATTTGCCTACACAGAGCACCTTCCGAATTACAGTGCAAACAAAACACTGTACGAAACACATGGGCTTCACTGTGCAGGTAAATCCCAAACACCGACAGGCTCAAAGATGAGCTTCTGCAAAGATCATTTTCCTGAGCAGCAGGAGGAAGAGCTGCCCGGAGCGGCGCAGACCTGTCCGACCACGCCATGCTGGCTTACAGGTGATTTACCTGCAAGATCTATGGACAGGGAGCCCAGCCGCGCTCCGCAAGGGCTGCGGCAGCGAAACCGAAATCCTCGGCTACCTCTGCTAAAAAAAATAAGCCTTGTCATGCTGGCCATTTGCATCAGAAACAACAACGAATGGAAAAAACCAGCCTGCCCTGCCTAGCAGAAGTTACGCAGGGGGGGGGAGCGCAGCGGCAACCCGCCCCGCCTGGCCAGCACCGAGCAAGTTGCTGGATTACACAACGCCGAAGTCAAACCCGGGGTTTCCGCTTCAAAGTTAGAGGTGCGGCGTATGTGAAAGCACACTTCTGCCACGCTTGGCCCAGCTAAAACTGCTGCCACGCTTAAAAAAACCCAACCAGAAATCCCACTGGCTCGTAATAATAAAAGAAAAAAAACCCTCAGCGGATTTACTTCCAGGGCAAGGGACCTTCCAAGCCCATCGCCTTGTTTCATTGTGCTTGTCCCTATGCTCCAGGAGATATCCATCTTCCCATCGCTCTCCGTCCCCGTACCAAGCCAATCTGCTCCTTGTGCCGGGCGGGGGAAGCCGGCAAACTTTGGTCGAGGCCTAGATTCACCGGCTGGACCGTCGCAGGATGGGATTAACGTATCTCTAACAAGGAGAGAAGGAAGAAGGGGCGCATAATCCCTGTCCAGAGAGAAGCTCATTTCTCCACCCTGTTCGAAGACAAAGCATGAACTGCACTCGCTTGTGCAACATTACCAACAGGATTTCGACACGGCTCTGGTCGCCTCAACAAGGCGAGAGGGACACAAGGTAAGCCTGAAGTAATCAAATGCTAATTTTCTCGGTCTTCTCAAACACAAAATAAACATCCCTGGCCTTTTCTAACCCACGTCGCTTGGGACACAGGCAGTTCTGCCTCTTAAGATACAAACCGATTGAGTTCACCCCCGTCCTGCGCTGGTAGCAGGACACGGCAAAGGTCTGAGCCACGTCCAAGAAAAAGAGCCGCATATCAAGGACACAAAGCCATCTTTCAGCTGGATGACAAAGACCGCAGAGGTCTGTCGCAAATAATCACAGTTCTTTGTGTGCACAGCTCCGGCCACGTACCTACACCCTGACTGCGGGCAAGCAGAGCATGATGGCCATCCCACCGGCACAGGATTACCCCCGGGAACTGGGAGAGGGCTGGCAACCCTCCTCCCTAGCAAGCTCAGAGGTGGGATGAAGGGTTTCACCAGCAAACCAGGAGCTGGCAGAGGAGATAAATATCGTTCCCACCTCCTTATTGCCCCAGAGGCCAAGGACGGGGAATGCTTCAAGTCCACGCACTCACCTTGGGCAACGTCAGGATCCTCCTGGGCAGCTACTTTATCCAGCCATCCCGTCCCTTCTCTCCTGCTCCCCATCTCAGCGCCATATCGGCTCCCTGCCCGTGGTTCCCAACCCCTGGAAAAGCAGCGATTCACCAAACCCAGCTCCTAACACGCCTCCAACACTCACCTGTTCTTTTCCATCTCATTGTGTGTTGACCTGAAAAAGAAAAAACAAGTTATTAACTCCTCCATCTGACTAGGTACACCACAATTAGGATTAACACCTGGGCTTTAGTAAACACTCCCCAGAAAATTCCCAACCTCGGGGGTTTTCAGAGCCACTCGGTACCCTGGGGACAGTGAAAACGGCGGAAGGGACGCAGACAGCCCGGCACAACGGCAAAATTGCCAGATAAATGGCAATAAAAGGGCCAGTAAAACTGTAAGATGGGATTTTAATGCAGAGAGACTCCATTTTAGAACTATGACTAGGATTAAGCAGCTGTATCGGTGGCATGACGCAAGAGAGCGTACGCCATCCAAAAGCGAACACTCTCTGGGCTCACGGTGGAGAAGGGGAAGCACCAGCCCCGAGACCCACCGCACGCTCAGGGCAGAAGGGCTGATCTCCGGGCAGGGGCAGGGAAGTTGCTCCATCTCCGCACAAACCTGCAACCGAGCCTCCATCGGAAACAAAGCGGGTTTTCGGACAGCGCAGGCGCCCTGGAGTGCTTTTTTTTTTTTTTTTTAAAAGCTGCTTTTTAAAGACTTCTTGCACAAGAAAGGCAGAGAAAGCAAGGGTTGTATCTGTAATTCTTGGCACGTAAAGTGAAGAGCCGGGGGCTGATGGCTCTGTGGCAGCTCTGGTGCTCGGTGCTGCCTTTGGGGAAAGCACGCTGCTTTTTGAAGGTTGTGCAGCGTCCCAGCGGTCGCATCTCGTGCTGGGAACCCCAAACCAGCTCAGAACATGACAGCCAGACAAGATGGTGACCAGGAGCCCCCAAAGTCTCGATGGCATCTGACGTTCATGCCTGTCTCCGCTGCTCAGCCAGTCATCTCTCTGGAAAACGGGGGCAAGCTGCCAGGAAGACGATGCGTAAAGAAAATATTCCCTGCATCCAACAACGGGTTAGCACCTCCTCACGAGAGACGCCAAACGTGACATTGAAACCCTGTAGGGCGTTAGGGCCATTTACAAATTCCTCCGAAGCTCACAATTTCGACAAGCTAAGAAAGGGCAGAAAACACAAGCTACTACTTATTTTCCCTCCGTCGAAACCTGGGACAGCTACACGAGGCCACGTTGCCTGTGACACTAGGACCGACGCCAGGAAGATCCACTTCCCTGCCCGTGCTCACTTAAAAGCTCCAGTAAATTAGAGTAAATTTAGGAAAAAGGCTGTTATGTGCCTGAAAACTTAACGATGGAAAAAACCCACAGGCTGTTTGGATAAGGACGCCTACCTGGAAGCCGCCACCGGCTCCGAGAGTGCTGGTTTCCCCCAGACCCTGACGCCGAAGTTAAAAAACAAGGGATGCCACCAACGCACTGGTCAAGGACACTCGCCGGGGTCGTCTTCACCTCACCAGCAGCATTTCACGACGGATCACCGGTGCTCGGGAAGCCGCCGCAGCCCTCCTCCCGCCTTTCTAATGGGATTCATCTTGGCCCAGTTCCTTTCATGTGCTTTCTGGTGGTGCTGCTTGAAGCAATCCACTCCCAAAGGCCAGCATCCTGCTCGCAGGCGATCGCCGAGAGTCCAAAAATGTTCGATTCCAGTTGAGATGCTTCTCATTTAAGCAGACAGGCGTCATCCTGACACGGCAGGGAACGACAAGTGCTTCTGAGCAGAGCATGTGCACCCAGACAGGAAGGACTCCGGTCTCCGGCTCCCACGGGATCTCTCCGTTAAACTTTTCTCTGGATAAAAGACCCGTTTTACACCACGCTCTTCGCCACAGGGCTTGCAAACCTCAGGCAAGGCGATGAACTGCAGCGAGCCTGAACTCCACCCTTAGTGGTAAATAAGCCAAATGCTTTTTGAGCATCGGTACTGACAGAGAGGAAGGCTCCCATCACCACTACGCTCTTAATAATCACAAATTCATTCCCTCTTCTGTGTCTTTGTTTCAGAATCCTTCTTAACTTGGGGTGTTTTTTTTGCTTTGCATCCACAATCGCTAATATTTAGAAAAAGGTTCCTTAGTTGATAAGATATTAATTTTGGATAAAATAAAAGGGGACAGGGGATCCGAGGGGACCGCAGCTCCACCCCGGGCTGGGCAGGCCGCTTCGCCGTGCGCCCCCAGACCCCTTCCCGAGCTCCTTCATGCCCACGGAGTCGCTGATCGCAACTCCCGCTAACTGAAACCTCGCCTGTCAGCCCCAAAACTTCAGCTGATCGCCAGCGTTGCCTTCAAAACGTGGTCCTTTCTCCTGCAGACCATAACAAAAGACGGTGGTAACGGCACGCGCTGCAGCTACCCGTTCGCTTTTTAATACAACGCAGACCTTTGTTCTGCTGTTCTGATTCGCCTTAAGTGAAGAACAAACTCCAAACCTTCCGAAACGGAAATTCGGAGCGTGCGGGGGCTCGACGAACACCCACGAACTCACTCGGAGCCTGCTTGAGACGAGACCGAGAGACCTCACCTGCGTTCTGCTCCCGCAGTGGGAGACCGACGGCCCTGAAACCCCTGTGCGGGAGGGAGACGGAAACGCCCCGGCTCGGGGAGACACCAGGATTCAGGGTACAAACAAAACTCACGGGGCGTTCCGGGCGGTATTTGTTGTTACAGCAGCTATCAAAGGTCAGCTGTCACTGCGTCACGCAGATGAGCGTGCTCCCAACCAGGAAAATGTGACATATCTGGTGACATCGCCGTGTTGCTCCTCCCTGGGCAAACAGCCTAAAATAGGCCAGCGAGAAAGGAAGCCATCGGCCGCCGGTGACGTGTCGGGATGAACCTGCTCAGGCTTCGCTCTGCCCGACGAAGTTTCCCTCGTAGCCGTTGCAAGGGGCTGGACGTGCGTGTCCTTGCACAGAGGCAGCATTCCGGAGCCAGCCTTCCCAAAAGTCAGCCGATAATGTCACCTCAATGATGCCCCAAGTGATTTTAACGTTATTAAAGCGACCGAATAAACCACGACAGGCGCTGGAAAGAAAGGAGTCCGCACAGTGACTCCGGTTTGCTCCGTGACACAAGCGCCGGCTACGAGGCAGCAGTGTCTGTTGTACAAAACAGGAGAACGAGCAAATAAAACACGACATGGGAGTGTTAAATGATTAATCCGTGGGCCTGAGGCATAATTAAATACTCCCTAAAAAAAAAAAAAAAAGCAGGCTGGTGGGACTTACTCCTGCAAAACAATGCAGCTGCCTGGATCCGACTTCAACTCGGACAAAAGGAGTTTTAGTATTCCCTAGAACAGGCTGTGTATTTAACATCGGCGAGGAGTAACCTGCGTCGAGGCTCTGGATGGATTTTGGGGAGGATAATTAAGGAATTTCCTTGTTTTCAAAGGAAAGCAGCACTAGGTGATTTAATTTAAGCATCGAAAAAAACCCTGCACTCAGCCAAAAGCGTATTAGAAAAATCTTGCTTTCTTTACGGAGAATCCTCATGGACTCAGAGCAGTTTCACTTCCTGAGCTCCGGTGCAAACAAGCCTGAAATCAAAAGCCCAACTTCCACATTCCCTTCAGCAAACCCATCCGCCACGTCAGACGATTGCACGTTTCGTACCCGAGTTTGCCCAAGTTGGGAGGTTTTTCCCTCATGTCTCGCTGGGATGTTCCGGAGAGACGCTGGCCCCTGTACGGTGGGCACGTATCGGTCCGAATTTGGGGGCGCGGGGCGATGACAGGAAACTCTCGATGGAGACATTAAGGGGAAAGGGGTGGCAGGGTGGTGGTGGTGGCCACAGGGCTGGCGGGCGCGCTGCGATGGCAGGATTGTGGCAGAGCCTGGGTGCCCGGTGACAGCAGGGTGCCCCCAGCCCTGCCAGGCACACCATGATGGCTGGATCCTAACGGATCCTTGGCAAACGGTGACAGCAGGGTCCCCCCAGCCCTGCCAGAAGCCCCATGATGGCTGGATCCCACCGGATCCCTGGCACCCGGTGACAGCAGGGTGCCCCCAGCCCTGCCAGGAGCCCCGTGATGGCTGGATCCCAATGGATCCCCGGCACTCAGTGACAGCAGGGTCCTCCCAGCCCTGCCAGGAGCCCCGTGATGGCGGGGTCCCACCGGGTCCCTCGCACCCGGCGACG
>VZTL01029838.1:0-10883 GCA_013400535.1 Scopus umbretta
TGAGATGAGGGACTACCAGCAAGGGGAAGCCACTGTCTTGCCTTCACAATCCTCTCATGATGTTGTGGGATTACATTTCACTCAGAAAGCGGCCTTCACTCTGTCGAGTATCTCCACCCAGGTCCCACCTGTGGCTAACCAGTTTGGGATGGTCAAGTTCACAGCGAGCAAAGGGATAACTAAAACATCTAAGGCCACCTGCCACTTGCTCAGTTTAATCACAACTTTTCAGTATGCAGCAGGTGGCCAGAGACCAAGGTCTCTGCATGCCCATTCTTTAAGACCAAAGAAAACAATTCAGATTGTCGCTGAACCTTTCCTGCCTCATGATCATCAACATCTCACGGGGCATACTTCCTTCCCCAGGGGATTCTCACCAGTGAACCTTCATCATTCAAGACATTACCTCCAATGTCCTGCACATGCAGATCAAGTTTATGAAGGTCTGAATGGCATAGCATACACTACCACTGTTCACGTGAGTGGCAGAGTGCGAGTGGTGCAATTTTTCATGCGTGTGTGTGTGTGTGTATGTGAACAGGTAGGGAAACCTCTGTGTGGATAGTTGTTCCTACCTTAGCACCTTGTATTCAAACTAGATAGAAAATCTCCTCCTATAGTCATTATGAGGATATGGGAAGCCATACATATAAGTGGTTGTGGGGCAGCAACGGAATCCATGGATTGAATTACCAGGTCTTCTCCCTCTAAGCTGCTGCATTCAGGGAGGGGAGTGGACCAATGCAGTGTGCTTATTTTGAAAGCCCAGGCTGCAGAATCCTGACACGGCACAAATAACAAACCTGGGCTATGAGTAAGACCACAGAAAAGGCATGGAATGGGTGGACAGGTCCTGATGTAGGCAGTTGCTGCTTGGAAGTTTTCTCCCAGAGCTCACAGCCCCAGGAGAATCTTTAAAAGGTACAGCTGTTCTTGCTGTCAGACTGGTAATGTACATTGCTTTCCAGCAGTTCGGAGATCAATGCCATTATTCCATTGGAACCACATGCATCCTCTCCCTTTCCCCACCCTCAGCTTAGAGACAAATATAGAAAAGCAGTATGCTAACCTGGGACAGCTCAGAAGTGCTGGTAGGGTATGCCAGAAAGGGATGCACTGATACTTGCAACAGTGAGGACCAGGGGAAAGGGGAATCCTGGGCCATGACGTCACATGGATCTTTTGTGGGAGCCAACAATGAGGATCCCAGAACAACTCCAAAGGGAACCCAGCTTCTCAGGATGTTGCTGGGTCATCAACCCATAAAAAAGGAACAAAATTTCACACAACTGCAGGTTTTTTGTGGGGTTCCCAAATAAAGATTTCATATAGCTCTTCATGAAAGACATATATGCCATGCTGTTCTTATTTACTATGATTTGTGTCTTCTTGCCTTTAGAAAAGCATTCTTTTTCTTTTTTTCTTTCCTTCAACTTGATCTGGCATTTATCACTCATACCTGCCAGCAGATGGGATGTTTTCAATGTCCTGAGGCTGCCACCACTTAACACTGTTCTCAATAAATGCTGGCCTTCTTCCAGCACATGTTCAAGAATAAAGCCACTTCCCCAGGAACTTATTGCACCCTTCATGAATTTTCTGCTTGATAGCAGGAAGGAATCAAAATACTGAGAATATTTGAAGACTTTTAAAAGGAAGAAAAAAGGAAAAAAAGAAAAAGGACATTCATCAAGAGGGGCTGCAACAAAAGCTAGGGCAGGTGAAGCAGAGAAAGGACTTAACCAACGAAAGTCAATAGAGGCAGAAGTGTCAGCAAACAGACTGATCACAATTTAGTAGTAGAAGATTGGCAGCTGAATACAAATAGGAGGGCACATATGCATTTGTTTCTTTATATAGCGAGTGAATCACAGCAAGGAGTTACAACAGTTCTTGAAGTTTCCAGAGCCTTCTGATAGCGTGTATGTATTAGACAACCCTTGGTTAACCACATGATGATGTGGTTCACACATGGGGTCAGGACATCAGATTTAAGAGCAAGCTTCCAGTTTAATTATAGCTGAAAGGAAGTCAGCCTGCACACACCAAAAGCACATAGAGATCCAAGCCAACATAATGCAGATGGAAACAACTGAGGGATTCACATTGAAATATAAAATAAAAATAGTATGGCTATGAACAATTAGGTCCGGTTGCTAATGTGGTCATACCCCGAGTAGTTTTAATTATATTTTTAAATTTGTAATGGGGGCAGAAACCAACTTCTGATTTTCCTTCTACGTAACTTTGATTTTTAAACTTAATTTTGGTGATTAAAAACACCAGAACCCTAACATTTTTTACTCTGGTTTCATAATATAATCAACTGAAATATTTCATACACTGAAATCAGAAGGAATCACTGTAACTACCTACTCTTGACCCACTAATCACAGACCGTAAATCTCTGTTAAGCTAAAGTATATTTCATACAGGAAGGATTTCAACCATTAAACACTTAAAGAGATCTCTCTAATAAAATAACCAGAATTAGTCATTCTTTCTGAGAAAAATATATGCCTTTTTCAACTGTATTTCTAGGGGAGACTCAGCCCCATTCAATGCTGCAATTCTTAAAGGCTCAGGATAAGGTTATTGGCAGGCCTACTCCTATTACATTTTAGACCTACCATGCCACGTGCATTTTATGGCTGATCCGTGAATTTACAGAAATTTTAATACATCTCAGATACATTTTGCTACATATGCATGAATTAATTTTCATATAGACAGATCAGAAGCATCCTAGACTTACTGGATAAGCATACGGTTCAGGAATAACAGGTCCATGCATACGTGGCAGATAATTGTTGCAAGTAAACCGTTTTTATTAATTCATGTAGATATCAATTCTACTCAGAACAGAACTTAGGAGGATAAATAATAGCTCATCTTTAAATGCCCTTTCTGTCCACCACTCTTACTGCTTTAAAGACTGGTTAGGCTTACAGGACTCGATTTTCTAAACCGTAATTTTTGAACAGACTAAATACAGTCGTAAACTGACATCTGGATATTTCACATTTTCTAATTGTGTTTATCAGCCATGATTTGAGATGCTGCTCCCCTGTCATACAATTGACCTTATATAATTATATAACCAGAGACAGCCCCAAAAGATCAAAGATCAGGATGAAGTTTCCCAGTCCTCTACTCTTCTGAATTGGTTTTATACAGTGTAATAGGTTGTTAGCTCCTCATTCCACTCCATGGGCACACTGAAATTCAGATGCAAAAGTACGTGCATTGAGTCTGTGCATGCATTTTAATCTCCCCATTTGATCTGCACATACCAGATCCGATGTTATGATTTTTGTTATCCCAGGGGAGTATTCCTTTCCATTCCATTCCTCTACATTCCTATCAACTACTACACGGCAACTGCAGTTACGTCTCTTCGATAAGTCTTACTAGGGAAAAAGAATTCAGAGCTGACAGTAATAGTAAAAGGAGGGATGAGCAAAGACAAACAGTGTGCATGAAGCATCAGAATCCCTTCTCTGAAGCTTACAACAAAAAACTTGAATTACATTGCCACAATTCTAAATGGCAAAGTAACTTCTCTTACCATTTTCAGGTAATGTGATGAAAAATAAGCAAAATTGAAGTATATAAATATCTGCTGTTTAAAGAAATTTACAATGATCTTGTAAAAAAAAAATAAAAATCTTCTTTTTAGAAGAAGCATCTGCACCACTGAGCAATCTGATCTTATTTTGAAGTTGGCCCTGAACTGAGCAAGGTGTTGGCACAGGTGACTTCCAAAGGTCCCTTCCACACTGAATAATTCCATGTGTCTAGGGAGAGCTTTAAGTTCAAAGAATTCACTCACCACAGAGATTCTGAAATTTAATATACACTTAAATAAGGCTGGAGGCAAATTTTAAATAAAAAACCAAGACTAAAATCCTACATGGTGACTCATCTCATTGCATTCATATAAAAAAAAGCAAAAAAGTCGATTTTACTAGGATGGCCTGCCTTATGGAGAATTTGGGGCTCTATACACTTGGAAGACCTCCACAAAAAATAAATAAAATTATCATTGAAAAATAAAAAATAAACCTCAGTTATGCTTGATTACAAGTATTGCCATATTTTCAGATATTGCTGTTTACACTAAATGTCACAATTTCTGAGTGACATTTCAAAAAAGACAACAAACAGCCCAAAAACCCTACAAAGCAGAGAAATCTGAAAACACAACCACATGATGATGGGAAATGAACATATACATTTTAGATATCAAAATTATAAACAAAAATCCATGCTTATTTTTGGATATGTAGGCAATTACTCTTTGACAGAAAATATTCACAGACACACAAAAACCCCAAAATATTATACTGAATGACAAAATGCCATGCCTCAGAACATTTTAATTTTCAAAGTTGGAAAGGTCTTGTAACTAAACTTGCATGGCCTCACTTATTTTCTGGCTTTACTTATCATTCAAATGGTTTAAACAGAAGAAAGTTTTGAAGAAAGATTTTAATGCTTTATATTTTTTCACCTACCCTGTGAATCACAGTCAAGCAAATAATGAAAAAGTATTTTTAGAATAAAGATTGAAAAACTGTTGAAGCCTAGCTTGGCAGGGGAACACATATGTACAGTATGACAGTAGCTAAGTGGTATATGCTCCTTCTAGAATCAAAAGAGAAGAAACAGTAAATATAAATAATTATTTTCCCCCAAAATTCCAATATTGCAGTTGTTCCTATTCAAGGTCATAATCTGTTATCAAGTCAATGTTTACAATATACATAAAGGCACAATGTGCTTGGTACATTTAGGAAGTTTTCTGAGTATGCCATTAATGAGAACTAAAAATAGGAATAAATCATATCCACATCAGGAAAAAATAAAAAGCTTTCCTAACACCATTCGCTCAAAAAACAAGCAAGCAAGCTTGCAAACAAACTCAAAAACAGACCCAAGAACCAAGAAACACAGACTTGCTTTCTTCTCAGAAGAAAGATATGTGATGTTGAATGGAATAAACTCAGATATCTGTAACCAGCTATCAGGAGTCAGCTTTGCAGAGACTGAGTAAATTCCCACTGAAGTCATTTACTAAGGATTTCGGTACCAAGACTCTGGTCACATGAAAAAAGGAGAAAGGATTACTTCAGGCATCCAACTTGGTTTCCTAATTTGATACCTCAAATCCTACTTAATTATATCAGTGATGCCCAACCGTGCATCTAGCAAGTCCATGCAGCTCGCTCTGCCACCAGAGGAAAACTGCAGGCTGTTGCCCCCAGAAAACTGAGTCAGAAAAGGAGCTGGGGGAGGAATGGAGGAGGAGAGGGAAAAGATAATGAAGACCTTCATTAACCATCCTGTTCCTCAGGAGTAGGTGAGGAACAGGCCAGATAATTACAGTAGCAGCAACCCACTGCGAAGTGGCAGCTATCTCACTCTGTCAGGATATGACGGAAGGCAGATACGACGGAACACAGGCATCCAGGAAAGAACATTGAGGGAGTTGGAATTTCTTTCAGTGGGTGTTAGGGACTGCAAGTGGTGGGTTAAACACCTCTGTCCCATATCTTCAAGACCACAGAGGTCCACGAAAACAGAATAAGCCCTCATGTACATTGTTCTGTGCAATACTTCCCATACAGCCAGGACTGTGAAGACCAGTGAGGAGCGGAGAGAAAGAGCTTAACAAGATGACACATGCTTCATCCATACCTAAGCTCAAAGGAAAAAAAAAAGAGAAATTTTGTGTTCCTTTGCCAGAAAAAGGCTGACTTGCCCTGTAGTAATACAACTTAATTAAAGCTGTATTTGACTGATCTAAGTCAACAAAAATAAGGCTTTTAAAATGTGTTTCTCTTTCTTTAAAAAGAACAATAGAAGCTCCATTGACACTGAACTTAGTATCTCTGCAGTAAAAAGTTTACCACTTTATCCGGTATTCTGACCGTAAGTAAAGCAATCCCTCAATGCAATATGCATTTACTTTAAGTCACCAGCATTTTACTGTTAATACCCAAACACTGTTTCTTAGATTCAACAGGAGCCACAGAGCAGACATTACAATTCCTTTGCTCAGGGAGCACACAAAGCGCCCAAAACTCTCAAGGACTGCAATGGATACTGAACTTGTGTAGCACTTTACGACTATGCCAAACACTCAGAGAGGTTCTGAAGGGGGAGCTGAATACTGACAAATTACTGCTGCCCTCAAAATCCATGCTCCCTAGAAAAAGACTTTTAGGCAATGTAATAACTTTAGAACTCTTCTAATTTGAAACAAAGCCTAAGCACTTATTTTAATAGTAGTTCTAGACCTGAAGTGCTCAGGTATCATAGCCATACACAATGGCAGCCTGTGAAGCAGCACATTGAAGTTCTCTAAATGCATTCTCTTCCTTGTCCATTCTGTATCTACAAAACCTATTCCAGATTGATCAGTTCCTAGTTCAGTGTTTTCTCCAAGCATTTGCATGGAGCCTAATCCAACAACTGCTCTAAATTCATGGAAATCCTATCATGGACTTCAGTGGGTTTGGATCAGTGTAGATGGTTGGAAAAGTCACTAACACAGGCAAGCTATCAGCCTCCTGTCATTTTATTACCTCCAAACAGGAGCATAAAAATCATAAATGTATGTTCTGCATGACTCGGGAGCACACTGGATATTATGTGACCATTGCCTACAGTATTGCGAGAAATCATGAACAGGTTGCCCTTCTAAACATGCAACATTTAACTGGCAAAAAGCAATGATTGTTTAAAGTGATCTGTTCTATGAAAGTGGGAAAGAACATGGTTCATTGTCATTACATTAAAGATTTTTCAGGTTGTATGAAAAAATGTCACAGCAAACCTACAGCATTAGCTGCATTATGTCTCCATCAAGAGTGAACTCAATCCTAGCTCAGTTAGGAATCCTGGAGCTCAGTTCAGACATCCAGATGAGTGAATGGACAAAAATTGTAACAAACAGCACAGGATATGCCCACCCTTGGTTAAAGCTCCTTTCCAAGAGCTGTTCTGTTAACAACTAAATTGATAGCAATTCTCTTCCATATCTTCTATCTACAGATGCTGATAGTCATGTACAGACCAGGTGTGAAAGAGCATCCTCAATACTAACTTCTTCTAAAACTACTTGTAATTTCTGTGGTACATATGCTATAAAGGTAGAAAATGAAAAAGTTGTCATCTTTCTTCTCATTGGACCCCACCCTATTTGACATCTTCCGTTATCTCGATTGTCCAGGAGTCTTGGAATTATTCATTTGTTTAAAGTGAACGCTGTAACAAACACCTCTGCAATCTCCTGTAGCCTGGGAATAATTTACCAGCTGGACTTCTTTCACTTGGGTAAGCTCTGGGAATGAGAAGACAGAATACTACTTGGCTTCTGCCTGACAAAGGCTCTTAGACAAGCATTCGTTTTGCTTACCTTGAAGGCTACCACCTTAGATGTGAATCTAATTTGATTCCCTCACCTTTATGTCCATAACTGGTTTTAAAAGCTTGTTTTCTGTATACTCAGATGTTTGATTTGCACACTGAGGTTGGGGAGTAATTTTAAGTTACTTGTAATTTTGCTGCAGGAAAAAAGAAGTAGAAATCTAACTCCCATACATTCTAGCCTGTCCACAGTGACATCAGCTTGAAAACTCATTTCATTGGATCATTCTGGATATTTTGCATTTACGAGCCCTTTTTTTCCCCCCCCCTCCAAATCGTTAAATAGATATAGTGGCTGATAAAACCAGTTCTTACTGCAATTATGTCTTTTCAGATGTTCTCAGCAAGATCGCTCTTGGGCAGCATGGTGTAATTCCATAAGGAAAATCCTTCCTATTGTCTGAGTTGCATTACATGCATATTCCTCCTCCTAGTTAACTCCTTACCTGCCAGTCTCCACTAAACTATGATATCACCTTTAACAGAAGCATCCTGCACTTCTTCCACACAAGAGGGGTGATCAACACAGTACCGTGAAAAAAGGACTCATTCCAACTATTTGTTCTTCATGTCACCCCTCCGGCCTCATATCTCCCTCAACCGCACCAAAAAAAAAAAACCACCCCAAACCAAAAAAGAACCCCAAAACAAACCAAAAAACCCCCAGAAGTTGGCTCCACGTTTTTTCAGTCCAAAATTCCCCAACTCCCATTACAGAAATGCATTTAAATAATAATACCACACAAGTACTAGGGCAAGAGGCAGGCAGCAAGATTTTGCATTTGCACCTCACCTCCCGGAGGGGATCGGGGCTCAGGAGGCAATGTCTTAACTCAGAAATAGAAGGTTCGGTACCTAGCGGCTTTTATTTCGGCGTCTGCTATTTCACTTGATCAATAACAACCGCAGTCTCCACCGGCTTCGAGCGGGGACTCACACAGCCGAGCACTCCCGGACCATCTTCCTAGCAATGGTGACACAGGCGTC
The DNA here is from genome assembly GCA_013400535.1 of Scopus umbretta. NCBI lineage: Eukaryota > Metazoa > Chordata > Aves > Pelecaniformes > Scopidae > Scopus > Scopus umbretta. The sequence continues at coordinate 8,422 of VZTL01029838.1, forward strand.
GCTCCGAGGAACCGCAAGCCCCCGCACCCGTCCTCCGGCAAGCCTGGCTGCCTGGCACCTCCGCATTTTCTTCGGTCACTTCGTCAGCAGCCAAGAGGGGAAGCATCCATGGGAAAAATGGCATATTACAAATTTTGCTTTGGGAAGCAGAGCTCGGCTCAGACCATTGTCGGGAGCAGGAGGGGGGGGGAGCGGCTCTTAAAGCTCCAGCAGCCACTTTCGAGCAACAGCATCTTTGCAGCTGGAGGCAAAGGATTACAGGGGGAGGGGCCAGGGCGACAGCATCTTTCTCGTATTTCTCATCTTTTGTTAAACTTAACTCGTCCTTCAGTCCCTCCCAGGCTAATTACGCCTCTGTTGCGGGACTGAAGCCCACACGCCCGCCTGCCCGACCAGAAGCAAACGCGCTTCTCTGCTTGACGGAACGGGCTCCTCCGCCCGCAGCTCCCCGCTGCCTGGCGGGCCCCGNCGAGCCCTCCTCGGCGGCGGGGACATCCCCTGGAAGCCGCTGCAGTGGTTTCCACCAGTCCGTAAATAAATTCTGAAGTAATCACGTCTGCTCCCGCCTGCCTCACGCACACGGCTCCCCAGATGCAGCTCCTGCTGCTGCTGCTTCGCGGCTCGCACGGCGCTAATTCCCTCCCGCCCCCTCCTTACAAAAAAAAAAAAAAAAAAAAAAAGAAAAAAAAAAAAAAAAAAAAAAAAAAAAAGGGGGGGGGGGGGGGAACGGACAGTAGCAAAGCCCCAATGCTAAGCGGGCAGCGCCGCTTCCTCCCCTCAGCGCCCTGGGCACGGCAGGCAAATCCTGCCCTTTGTTACCTGTGCAGCCCAATTGCAATCAAGTCAAGAAGTCTGTTGTAGGAACCAGGATGGTGTCCAACCCCTTTTCCATACCTACGGTTTCCCTGTAGCCTTAACGAGAAGAAGAAAGTAAAACCTTACGTTTGTCACCGAGGTAAGCATCTATTGACTCTGGGCACAAACGGAGGCCAACAAATCTCTGCTCTTTCAGAACTACAGCGGCACTTTCAGCCTCATGATACCACTTTGATGCAAATAATGGTCACGATCACTGTTTTAATGATAGGAAAGCAGACTAAAAAAAAAGAAAAAGCATTTGCATGCAGCCTCAGAACAGAACCAGGATTAGCGCTCAGGGACTGCTGGCTCCCAGATGTAGGTTTAGTCTGCTTCAGCAGCAGTCCCCCACCCTGCCTAAGCTTCACCAAGTCACCACAGCATCGCTTTCCTCTCACCCGCTTTATTCTGATGCAAGCTGGTCACCTCCTGAACACTCCTGTCACCTTGTCCATCTCTCCACCCCGCCACACCACGTCCCATGTTTGTTGTCACCTTTCCACTCGCCCACTTACTGCCAGTTAGAAAGGGCAGGCATGTGCCCACGCTTTGGCACCCTCCGCGCCCATGGTGTGACCCTACGCCTGGCATGGCAGCAAGGGTCTGCTGTCCCCGGAGATGGTCCTTCACCCCCTGGGCCTGCGCCCCTCCTTGCCAGTCAGTGCTGGCCCACGCCAGCTCAAGGTAGGCGAGTAGAAAAGGGATGCGGGGACGGGACACTGGTGGAAGTTCTTGGAGGAACTGAGTGTCGTGAATAAATGAGTACCAGAAAGCAATCCAATATTGGGGTTTTCAGAGTGTTCGCTTGTGATTAAGTTCATCCCAGCTGGAGGACAATGTGCTGGTATCAGCTACGCAAACTTCGTTCTTGCAAGAAATATTTCAGTATTTGTTTACATTTCTTCCACATACCAAAAAATGTTTTGCCCATGCAGGACTGACTATGTTGTCAGAAGCCTGAAGTCACTTCATCTGCTTTAGGAAGGCACTGGAGACGTGGGGGAGCCATGGCCAGCAGTAGGTTCAGGCTCAGTGATGCTTGCCTCTGTGGTGGCTTCACAGTAGGTTTGACCCACTGTTTTGCTCATGCCTGACACTGTACTGTGGAAAATGTAAATGCATGGAGGATGCACGTGTACGATAGAAGGCAAATAGCTGAGAAGAGTTCCCAACATAGGCATCTTAAAAAAACAAGTGCAAAGAAAGTACTGGTGCCATGCCAGAGTTTGTTGCCCAAGCTTGGCCTTTCAGCGCAATGCATGGGTTAAAATAGCCAGAATAAAATAACTCTTCCCCTCCAACTGTGCTGCTATTCCAAGTGGCTTTTTGTCACTTTTCTTGGCCATTCCAGATCCTTATCCTGACTTAATTTATCTTCAGCATACAAACCATTAGAGCAGTTGCCTGAAAATCACACTGTAGCTGAGGGCAAGATCCATCATCCATCAGAGACTTACACACATGGCTATCACAACAAATCTGAGCTTTGAGTTAGGTGTGTGAGGGAAAACTAAGCAGTTCAGAAAGCACCCATCAGAGCAACCATGTTCAACAAGCAACCACATAGGCTGACTAGTATGAACTTCTCAAAGAGCATATCTGAT
>VZTL01029843.1:5119-40499 GCA_013400535.1 Scopus umbretta
AGTCAGTCCTATTGTCCAAGATCAAACCACCTCCAGCAGTTATGATTCTGCACTTATATATAATAATATATATATTTTAAACAAGTTCATCTGATTGAATATACATGGTTCATCTCTGAGCTAGTCAGCAAAGCCTCCTTTTTGTATATATAGTGATACATCTATCTGAAAGTAGAGATCTAAATTGTATTAATCACATCTTAAAAGCGTTTTTTTTTTACTTGTCTACAAAAGGACTATAGAGTGATGGACTCCAATAATAAGTATTTGTATTTAGTCATATCAGTCCCATGGCTGTGGACCTTTGTGTTCAAACCTTGCAAAGTCCAATATTTTTCTAACACAAGTTTATTCAATGATATTTCTCAGTTAATACTGTGAAGAGTTATGCTCTTAGTTCTAACAATCCCTGCCTACTTCAGCTCTTTATATAAAACAGTGTAATTGGCATTTTACTTAGTAATTTCAGTGTGGCAATTAAAAAAAGCATTGTACTTTTAGTGTCTGTCAATATTGGGATGATGTTAGCAATGCAGTGGTTATAACCTTAGAATAAGCATATGCATGGTGTTCCACCTAACATATTCATATTCTTATTCATAGATGTAGTAACAAAGCTTACACATTTTTATTATATGTTGATGTGTTATGTATTTAAAACCCCACAGAAACTTGGAAAATGTTTCTATGCATTCTCCCTTTTTCAATTCTTTCACTACGGTACACACAGGCTTTTCTTGTAGTAGCACTTGAAACTACTCAAGATACTGTTTTTTATCCTTTTGCTCATTCACCTGAAACAGTACTGGTGCCACTATTGCTTCAAGCTCTTTAAAAGTAATGGTTAAGGGCCAGAAGAGCAAAGGCAAGGACAAAACACCATTGCTTCAGGGCCCTATTTAATTCTCTTTAATCAGGCAGAGCTGCCATTGAAATCAGTGACAGCTTTGCCTGAATAAGAAGAGCTGAATAGGGATTTCAGTATTCTACTGTGTAACTTAACAACCTGCCCTACATAGCAGGAAAGGACTACCACTAGGAGCAAAGGAAGACCAGTTTCTCTCTGTTAAAAAATACTCTTTGAAGCCCTTGTCTCTGGAATTGAAATAAAATTACATAATTTTTTTGTGGAACATGTTCTTTTCTCTCTTACTCCTCTGTACACATGCAAACATCCCATACAATTTGCCATGTATTGTAACACAGCCAAAATCTCTTGGCCTTATCCCCATATGTCTTTTACCAGTGCTATGCCCACTGTTGCATAGGTGAGCTGTCCCATCTCAGCAACAATCCTATCATGGCTAAAAGGGGAACAAAGAACCTAAGTGCACTAATAACATCACCGAAGTAAACTATAATGTAACCAAAGTACTCTGGTAATGTACCCCATAAAATTATGCAGGAGAGAGTTCTAAAATCTTTCTTCTTAACAGAAAAATAAAAAATTTTTTCAAAAATATAATTTGAAGTCTGTGGATATTCATCAGCAGACTGCTTTGAGAGACATTGAGTCATGATATTTGAGTCACCTCTTTAGCACGCTCCTAACTAGTACCATGGGAATAAAATTCCAGTGATTTATTGTTAGAAAATAGAGATAGATAGCAATTTGGTACTCTCCTGGGTTTAATATATACATTTCTGGTATATACTCAGGCGTATCAGGTTTTGGTGAAAAATACAGTAGATGTAAAACACTGAAAAAGAGCCTCAGGTGTGAATTTCCATGTTGCTAAATATATTGTCCTCATTTACTGACATGAAGAGTCACTTGGCACTCTCTGGTGCAATAGAATTATAGATTATGCAATTCTTAATCAGCTGTGTAATGCACAAGCTTTCCTCACCCAATTGTACCAATCCAATTCAGGTCATTAAAACTGCCACAAGGCAGCTTTCCTCCTCTGGCATTGACTGACTGTCTTGAAAGCCGTGATTTTCTAGCAGTACAAGTCAGCAGTCACCTGCTGAGAGAGCTGGTGTGGCTTTTAAAAGCTGGTTCAGCACAAGAAGAAAAAGAGAGCTGACACTAACTGTAATTGTCAGAAACCCAAGCACTGTGCTTTAAACATCTGAGAAAGCCAAACTGGGAAGGAGAAGAGAAAAAAAATCAGGAGAATGGAAAAAACGGAAAAAAAAAGTCTAAGAAAAACAACAGAAGGAAAAATATTATTTAAAAAAAAAAAAAAAAGAAAGTCCAAACTTTTACTCCTTGATAGGAAGGTATTGTAAAAGAAAACAGAAAAAAAAAAAAATGTTCATACTTTAAAAACAGTGCCAAAGCTTAGAATAATGGGTAATACCTTTAAAGTAAAATGTATGTTTTAGTGTTAACACTGTATGGAATTGATCTAAGTCTATTGAAACCATATGAATTTCTCTGCTGACCTAGACTGTATCAGTCACAATCTCCAGCAAGCACAGAACTAGAAGAGTATGAGAGTATGCAAAAAAAATAAAAGGAAGGAGCAAAAATAACAGTAGATGAGTAAATGTAAATATTCATGATTTCTATATAATTACATGAGTTTTCTAAGGATGCTCTTGACCCATTCACTTGTAGTTTCACAAGTAATACGCACTCCTGTTTAACCAGTGTATTACCAAAGAACTTACACACAATATGCTAACATTGTGCTTGAAAGTACAACTGCAGCAACAAAGTACATAACATCCATAAGTATTTGGCTTTAATTCAAGGTAGCATTTATTTGCCTTGAAAAAGACAAGCCAAAAATATTAGTAAATATGAACTGCTTATTTGGATACGTTGTTGACGGATTTGGGGGGAAAAGAAAAAGGAAGAACAGGCTACCATGGAGGATGACAGGGGAAGAGGAAGAAAGACTTAGGTTTGCAAATTCAACCTCTGAAATTAAAAAAAAAAACCCACCTCCTACATATCAAAGATAGCAAATGAGTTTATAATTTGTCTGGATTTCATTTTTGACTAATTATATCATAATAAGCACTGGAAAAGATATCTTTCAAATCAATCCACTACATTTTTTTTTTTTTTAAATAGAAACTAGGTCAAATGAATGGTTTGTGGGACATTGGTTTTCGGTGAGCAAGTTGTCCTGCCTCAAGGCTGATATCTTAAGTGTATTTGTGTACTGTAGTAATTTTCCAAGATGGAAAAAACCTTGAAGTTCTTGAGACCTCCTCTGAAACACAACATCCTACAATATTGTTAATTACTAAAGGTAAAATGGATCTGAATGGATTTTTTAATCTGATGCTGAACACCTGTGATAAAACAGAAATAGGTAAACATGGAATGAAGGCAACAAAATTGGAATCAGCAATCAGCAACTCTAGTGATAGCTTCTTTAGAGGAAGACTAGAGAGGATGTAAAAATAAGATTAATTCTCAGTTTCTGGGTCGTTCTGGTGTACAGGCTTGAATATTTAAATGAACAGCTTATTCAATACTCTGGCTTTAGCACAAGGGCTTTCAGAAGAAGCACAGTATGGGTTGATAGTAGAATAACTGAATAGAAACTATTGCATTTTCAAGTGGTCTGTGGTAAGCTTACATCTGAAGTTGGAAACAGTGAAAAGAGGAGTTAACGCTAAAGGAAGCAATTTATCAAAGATAAATCTGTAGCAGTATAATTTCTATGGGCAAGAGAAAGGTGATGATATGCATAATTTGTCAGTCTTCCACATTTCTAAAATGTGCAGAATTCTCAGGATTCTATATGGGTTTCTTTTTCTCCCATTCTAGATAATTTGGAGTTTGGGTGAGAAAAGAAAAGCAGTTCTACTACCAAGATGCAATTTATTTGTTCCAGACTGTGAAAGTTCCTGCCTCAGCTGACCTATTTTCAAACTTCCTTTCACACTGGGCACACTTATAGTTCTAACAAAGGACTTCAGAGGATGGTGGCTTCTTACAGCAAAATGCTTGTGTTCAATTCAAGTTTCATTATCCAAAGGGAGACTCTGACTACAACGGTCATACTGCACCAAGCCAAAGACCTTTCTTGACCCTGTCTTATGCACTGACCAATACAAATGGTAACAACAGAATGGTCTATTTGGTGCCACACTTCAGCTTTCCTATATTTGCCATTTTCAACAGTGCAACACTCACTCTGCTCCCTTTTTTTTCAGTTATTGTGCCTTGTGATCATTTTGTTTCCCCCAAGTCTCTTTTTCTGCTCTTCATTTGGGAACAGCAGACACTTAATATTTTGGTGAGATCATCTATTGTGTGTTGCTGCTTGGCATCAGTAAGAACTCTAGCCATCAGTAGTGGGGACTGTCAAGGGTGTTCTGTGCAGTCCCCTCTCTGGTATCTTTTTTTTTGTGGGGAGGGGGGTCAACCTTCTTTGTACTCCTGTACTCATTGTTTGCTCAGCCCCAAAGGGAAAACCAGCAAGAACACTGGTAGATAAAGGTGTCTAAGTGAATAAAACAGTACTAGAGCAAGGATAGAAGCATACTACTCTGGTTCAGTCCTCCCTCTTTCCACAGTCTGTGGCTTAGGGTCCTCCACCAATGATATCCACAATTTATGTTTAATAACCTGTGTCAGTCTTCTATCACCTTTCAAAAGTTTTAGATCTGGAGAGTGTTTGCATCCAACTTTTATAAGAGAAAACTGCTCAAAACCTACAGCAGCTTTTCAATTCAAGAATATTGAAGGCCAGCATGCAAAGAAGTTCAAACAAACCTGTAAAGTTACAATTCTCTAACCATCCAGCAGGTTTGGAAATGTACAGCATCTCTTTGATGTTTGCAGACAATGCGCTAAGCTGAAGAGAATGGACTGGGGTACCCAAAGGAATACACTGTATATATAAACTGTTCTCTTTGTTCTCCTATTTGTAATTCATCCTGGTTCATCCAGTGGATCAGTAGACATAGATTTGCTGCAATGGGCTAGAGATAATAGAAGCTTCCCAATGATGAGATCTTTTATTTAGAATAAAGTGCAATTGTAAGATCTGTGTACTGTGGCATCTCACAGAATCACCATGATAGCATTTCTACTGCAATGGAAAAAACCCTAATTACCATGCAGAAGATGTTAAAAACAGACTTTCGTAAGTACTGATGTCTACTGCAAGGAGATTCTCAGGTGATGTCATTTCTCAGTACATTCAACCATTTCAAGTTTATCAGATCACAGAGGAACACAGAGAAAATTTCTCTACAATTAGAAGTTGAAGATAGATAGATAGATAGACAGATAGATAGATAGATAGATCTCTCTACACACACACACAATTTTACCTAAAGAAGAATGCAGCAGTATCTTGTGTAACTATTAGAGTGCATTACATTGCATATGTTTCAACTTTTGCCTGAGAAAATAGCAGTTAACATTTGTTGTAGTCAAATTTGTTGTTTCACAAAAATGGCCTGAATTTTACTTACTGACTAACAATCATGTCAATAGCAGGAGTTTAATAGATGAATTCTTCACCAGTTATGGGTTTTAAGATAATCAAGGAGAAACTTGGAGTCAAAGTAATTTGTTGGGATTCTAAAGAACCACAAATTTACACTATCCAGGAGGTAAAAGTATTTAGCTTGATGTCATTGTTTAACCCAGTAGGCAGCTAAGCACCACATAGCTATTTGCCCACTCTCCTGCAGAGGGATGGGGGAGAGAATCGGAACAGTAAAAGTGAGAATACTCATGGGTTCAGATAAAGACATTTTAATAAGTAAAGCAAAAGCCATGCACACAAGAAAAACAAAACAAGGAATTCATTCACTGCTTCCCATTGTCAGGCAGGTGTTCATCCATTTCCAGGAAAACAGGGTTTCATCATACATAACAGTGACTTGGGAAGGCAAACACCATAACTCCAAATGTTCCCCGCTTCCTCCCTCTTCCCCCAGCATTTATTGCTAAACGTGATGCCATATGGTATGGGATATTCCTTTGGTCTGTTGGGGTCAGCTGTCCCAGCTGTGTCCCCTCCCAATTTTTGTGCACCCTCAGCCTGCTCACTGGCAGAACAGCATGAGAAGCAGAAAAGGCCCTGACTCTGTGCAAGCACTCTACAGCAACAGGTAAACCATCAGTGTGTTATCAACACTGGTTTGGTCACAAATCCAAAACATAACACTATGCAAGCTACTATGATGAAAATTAACTCTATCCCAGCTGAAGCCAGTACATTGGACCATAGATTCAGCCAAGTGCCTTTGTAGGACAGTACCAAAAACACTGGCTCCAGCATCTCCCATCCCTATTAGTGATTTACAGACCACCACTAAATAGCAATGAGTTTTGGGTATAAACTAATTCTATCAGATCTTGACAAAGAAATAAAAGTCTTTCAGACCCCTAGACTGTATAGGAATCCTTTTAAAAAAAAAAACAAAACAAAACAAAACAAAAACAAAAAAAAAGGAGAAATAAGAAGATCTCTGTGCACAATTAATTTGAGGNAAACCAAACACTAAAAATACCCCAATATATAGGAAGAGAAAATGTAATGTTGTCAAAAAAAACCCTACATGGCTCCAAAACAGGAAACAAGCCTGCCTCGTAACTAATGAAGGAAATCAGAACCCTATCCTACATAAACCATGATAGTTACCTGGTACCCCACTGAGCTGAACAATTTGTGACTGTGTTGCAGTTCAGTTCTGCAACTGACTGCAAGAATGAACCATGAAAACAGCCTAAGAAAGTGCCAGATGGGTGGAGCACGAACTTCTGAACTTGAGCTTGGATGATCTGAAAACTGATATATTTCCTATTCTGACTACAATGGATGAGATCTCTCTTTTATAGATTACACAGGAACTGACATTTCTAGAAGCTTATTAAAAACGTCTCTTAGCTTTTGAAAACAAATTAGGAGAAGGAAAACATACAAAGAGTTTTTGGTTCCCCAGTGTTGATAGAAAAATGTTTTGGTAGTAAAAAGTCTAAGTAAATAGAGAAGATCCTGTAATGGGTAAATCAAATACTTCTCTATCCATTCTAATTTATTGGGGCTTCTATAATTTTAAACTCCATAACTGGCAGAGCTGTCATGATTGGTAACTGTCTACTGGTATATCTGTGGCATGTCTGAGATATCTTTGGTATTAACTTACCAGTCCTCTTCACAGCTAGTTGAAAATATTGCAACTTTTTGTTCACTTTCCATGGAAGAAGCAATTGTGATAATTTATAGAATACATAAGCTCTCTGGGGACTGTAGACACTTTTCTAGGAACTATAAGGGATACCACCCTACACAACACATGATTAAGCCAAAGTAGAACATGACAGGTTTCTCCACAAACTGATTATAAGTGTAAGCCATACAGCTGTGACTGATTATACCTGAGGGTATTAAAAGAAGAAAGCAACCAGCAAGCCAAGAGAAGCAATCATGACTGTGGTACTGAGAAAAAGAAATAGTGACAGAGCTCCTTGGCAAATTTGCTGGTAAAGTATGTACGGAAATCATTAGGTAGGAATTGTTTGCTGTTTGTTCATGCTTTATTTAAGGGAGAAAAAAACCTCTAGTGCAATACTGTTCTTTTACAAAGAACGTGTAACAAAGAAATGCCCAGCTCAAACAACTTCATCTACTAACAGAAAACTGGCAGTGAATCAAAGCTAGCTAACCACTTTGACCATGAGAAACAATTGTTTTGTTTTGTTTCGTTTTCATTACTCCATGGATAGAAAAATTTTTATCTTAAACTTCCTAAACACTCATAAGTCTATGGGGCCGAATGGGATCCACCTGAGAGTGCTGAGGGAACTGGTGGAGGAGCTTGCCAAGCCACTCTCCATCATTTATCAGCAGTCCTGGTTAACAGGGGAGGTCTCAGATGACATAAGTTTTGCTAAGTGACACCCATCTACAAGAAGGGCCAGAAGGAAGGTCTGGAGAACTACAGGCCTGTCCGCCTAACCCTGGCACTAGGGAATATTATGGAGCACCTCGTCTTGGGTGCGCTCAATGGGCATGTTAAGGTCAACCAGGGGATCAGGCCCAACCAGCATGAGTTCATGAAAGGCAGGTCCTGCTTGACCAACCTGATCTCCTTCTATGACCAGGTGACTCACCTAGTGGATGAGGGAAAGGTTGTGGATGTGATCTACCTGGCCTTTCACACTGTCTCCCACAGCATTCTTCTGGAGAAGCTGGCAGCTCATGGTGTGTACAGGTGGGTTAAAAACTGGCTGGATGGCTGTACCCAGAGAGTGGTGGTGAATGGAGTTCATTCCTGTTGGCAACCGGTCACAAGCGGTGTTCCCCAGGGCTCGGTATTTTGGCCAGTTCTGTTTAATATCTTTATCAATGATCTGGATGAGGGGNCAATAATAACAACAGAATATACAAAACAAGTGACACAAGTGACACACAAGGCAATTGCTCACCACCCAATGCCCAGCCTGCCCCCAAGCAGCAATCACTCCCTCCCCTGGCCAACTCCTGCAGTTTCTATACTGAGCTTGACATCAGGTGGTATGGAATAGCCCTGATGGCTAATTGGGATCAGCTGTCCTGCCTGTATTCCCTTCCAGATTCTTGTGCACCTGGTAGAGCATGGGAAGCTGAAAAGTGTAAACAACTGAAACCAGGACACCATCCCTGGAGGTATTCAAAAAAATGTAGATGTGGCAATTTGGGACATGGTTTAGTACACATGGTGGTGTTGGGTTGACAGTTGGACTAGATGATCTCAGAGGTCTTTTTCAACCTTAATGATTCTATGATTCTATAAAGTTTGAAACAGGCACACAAATTTATACAAGTAATTTATAACCATAAAACTTGCTGGTTGTTGAATGTGCTTATCAGGAATTGTAAGTCAGCAGCACTACTTTCAAAAACAGAAATCTGTGTTAATGTGCAGACTTCAGCTGGAGAAATAAGTCAAATGAATATTTAGCTTTATACATGTAGTCATTTTTCTATCTATGCAATGTATTTCCAAATTACAGCTACTTCAGATTTATTAATTATTCCAGCCCATTCCCCAAATACTTTCTGAAATTTTATATTATATGAAATTAAAATAAAGTGTCAGAAGCCAGGCATATCTGGTTCTTGGTTCCTCTACACATCTGAAAACTTTTGTCAAGAGAGCTGTCCCAACTCATTCATTTAAAAAGAGGTTAGTGGGGAAACCAGCATCAATAAACCCGCAAATTCCCTTTTACACTTTTCTAGAATGGTCAACATCTCTGAACAATGTAATTCATTATGGACAAAGATTTTCATCCTGCTGATATCAATAGCTAGGCTGGTAGGGTAAAATATCCTCAAAAGGGCCAATGGATTAGAAACTGGCTATATTAATTTCCAGGTGCATACGGATAATCCAGTGAAATAGATTTAATGCTTTATATTTAAATTATCCTACTGAAAATAATATAATTTAAAATAATATTAGGGGCATTGCAGCTGGGGAGGTAACAAAGTTATAAGTCCTATCTGTGTAATTTACTTGCATTTACAAAGCTTTCAGTCTGCACTTTACTTCTAATTGGTCACTCACATTTGCTATCTAGGACACTTTCTCTGTGCTTCCTGTCAAAATATTTATTGATAAGTCAAGCACTCAGACGCTTAATATTGTAATAGCCAGGCTTGTTTTACATTACAGTTTTACATTAAGCTGTTGCAGACTCCCGTGTTCAGAGATTTCTTACCTTTGAGGAGACCCAAACTCGAAGTGAAGGGAAGTAATTTAAAATTGTGGATAAAAACACATGGGTAAATTTAACCTTGTGCAAACTACCCTGACGTGTTGAGCAATAGCATGTTGCCCGATCATACTACACAGTTTGAAGCAGGATTCTCTGTTAAGGCATTCCATTGGGAAGTTCTGTGAAAATATAAGCAGTGCAGAACGTTTCAAGGTTGTCTCAGCAGGGAAGTTCAGGATTGTTACAACATAAGTGTATGCAATGTAATTCCATTATTTGTATATAAAACAACTAATGATAATGAATGAAGGACTGTGCTGCAGCCCCCCTTCTCCACCCCCCTTCTCCCCGTATGACTACAGTATGATGAGTTAAACTGCTGTAACAAGATTAGGTTTCATGAGGGATCAAGATCTTTCACAGAAATCAGATTCTTAAACCGTAAAGACTCTGTTATTCAATCTCCATGTCCCAACAAAGTTATTTCCTGCATATCAACCTCTACACAATCTGATCTATTGTGACTGCCTTTTGTTATTAGTAATCTGCATTTAAGTATTGTGTTCTCTCAACACCTCGAAAAATGCAAATTACCCTATGAAGAAAAGAACAGACTGAAAACATGGTGGATTAGAAAAAAAAAAAAGACCTCTCCTATTTACATTGCTTTGATAAATGGTTCGTATTTAAAACTATTAGTTTAATCTTTAATAATCTTGTGTTTTCTCTTCATAAAGAAAAGTTTTAGGTACTGTGTCCTACCTACTTGTCAAATGCAGATTTAGTGTTCTGAAATAATTAAGAGGCCATAAGAGAATGTTGAACAATTACATATAACTTTTAGTTTCATAATGCTAATTTCTGTAAAAGAACATTATCCTTTCTAGACATTAGCACAAATATAAACCAGCTCTCAGGCTACATTAAAATTTTACATCCTTATCTATTTTATTAGTAAGAGAGAAAGCCGTTTATGAACAGACTGCATTGCACAAATTAAGGCACTTGTAGATAATACAGCAAACATTTCCTTTTTGGTAAAAAGAAGCCATCTTCATAAAAACTTGGCTCTATTTACTGAAAAAAATCTCAAAAGATTATTAAAAAGAAATAACGCCAACATTTCCATTTATAGACATTGTGGGGTACTGAGCATAAAACACAACAAAAGGATATTTTGTACAGATGTTCTCGTTGGTACATGGAAACAAATCAAAAGCAGCTTTAACCAATAATTTCCAAATGGAGACAGATATATTCTGTGTAAAGAAACACTGACAAAATACAGTTTAAACAAAAGAAATCAGTTGTGACACTTGGCAAATGCCCTCCATGTGAGCGTTCTTCAGGACAAACTCTGTAGCCATCTTGTGTTCTGGGGAGGGCCCTTGACTCAGAGGAAATTACTTTGAAAATGGAGAATGCTGGGGGGAGTGAGACAACATCTAATGAGACTTCAAGGTCTACATTTTGAATCCCTTTCAAGCTTCATTTCACTGCAACTTTGACAGGCTGTCTTGGAGTAAAAAATACAGATCTAGAACCAAAGACCCCCTTTCTAGCAGTCAGGCAGACAGAAATTTAAGAGGAACTACTGATTGCACAACCATTCTGTGGCTTGGAGGCACTCTCTGAGAACATCCTGTGCCACGGACCTCTGGAATTACTTCAGTGGGAAACACTAACCACTTCTCTACATGTGGACATGTTTGAGTCAACCTAGGTATATGTTGTGATACACAATGGACTGGATTTTGTCAGCAGAGCAAATCTGAAAACACCTCTGAAAGAAAGAAACCTCTTTCACAGACCATAACCACATTTTAGCTGCTTTGTGTTTGTTCACTGACTGTGTGACTTTGAACCTACAACAATTTTAGATTCTACAGAAGCTCCTTACCAGCAGGGTTGAAAAGGGTAAAGTAGACTTCCACACTTAAATCAGATATCTGTAAACGGTTGCGATGTTTCACAACTGTTCAGTGGTAAACAAACACACATAAAAATAATAAATTATACTTGATTATGTTAATAATTGTGCCTAACTCCTACTCTGCCCTTTCATCTAAATTAAATCCTACTGGTTTTTCTGGTCATTACATTTTCAAACTGAAATGCATAGCCCTGTTTAAATAACAACGTTAACATTTACAGAGGTTTACCAACATTAAATTAGAAATGTGCACAACACTGCAATGCAGCAAGTTTGAGCATGTAGAAAGAAAAGAGGATAGTTCTGAATTAAAACATATTTATGTAAGAATCAGAATCTGCAAGCAGTATTTGAAAGAAATACTGCTTCACGGTGCCTTATTTTTATTAAAAAAAAAAAAGGGTCAAATATTTGTTACAAAGTATAAGTCTCATGTTTCAGACTTTTTAAATGAGTTTTCATTTTATCCATTTTTGGATTTTAAAAAAACTCCACAGAATAGTTATAGTAAGAGAGCCATGCAAGCGGTTCTTCTTCAGTTCCTATTAAAATTATATGCAAGTTCAGGAATCCTCAGATCTTATCAGATTTACAGCCTGGAATCAAATAAGTCTCCACGAATCTTTTATGAAGGATCCTCTTCCATGATGCCAAGTCCCTCATGATTTCACGAACTTCTGAAACACATGCTACTATTCCAAAAGGCATCACAGGCACAAAGCTAAAAACAAGGATCTCAAGACCCCCGTTGGGAGTCTCAGCCTCATTGATTATATGATATGGATCAAGAGGCTTCTCTAGTATCCATGACTTTCCCTGGTGTCTTGGTGCAGTATTAAGCCTTTTAACTGATTCTTTTCCACTTAACAATTACAAAAAATTGACAACAGAAAACCTACAGTCTTTGGAAAGTTGTTGAGAAAAATACAACATTCTCTTCTGCTCCTTGTGTGTTGGACTAGATCCAAACTAAGCCAAATGGCTGTTAAATAGTGGAATCAGTTTCTATTAAAAGCAGCAGTGTAGCAACTAAAAATTTTAAATGTACTTATAGTTTTCATTGTATATAATCCTCAACCCTTGTCAAGAGTATTAAAAGATTGTTAACACCAAATATGCATGTTTAAGAAACTATCCAGGACTGTAAGCTTGGAAGCAATGCATAAGTTTAGTTAGTTAGTTAGTTTATTTTGCAGAATCTGTTTTTTTTCAAGGATTTTAACAAGGCTTATTCTTATAATGATGCTTTCAAGTAAGCTGCCAGCATGTAACTAGACAGACAACATGGAAACTCATTTTGCTTAAATTTAACTGATTTGAATAATGAAGAACCAGTAGTCCAACAATTATTTTATTTGTATGATACTTTTTCTTGTCTATTCTTCCATTTCATGCCTTTTTATCCTGTATTTCTTTCCTGTGGCTTGTGAGACATCAGACTGTAATCTTTTCAAGATGCAAACTAAATACTATTGTTATTGCTACTCTTACAGAACTTAACCTCTGGTAATGGCATTATCCTAAATTGTAGGCAAAATTTGAAAAAGTTATTCATTATTCATCACTTCTTCCATAAGTGAATACAGTTTCCATTAATACTGAGAACTATAATTTTGTTAATCCTTCAAATGTATACACAAAGAGCCATAGTGAATTTTAAAATTTAAGGTGCATTTTATTTTGTTTAGCTTTGTCTTAAAGATATTATCTACCTTGATTGTAGGCATAATGTAGGAATTTCTTATGTCACATTGTTTATATAGCTTTATATATGGACCAGAAAAGATAATTACAAGGATCTCTTCGGGCTTTTAAAATCTGCCTTAAGTTATATACTGTATATATATCAGTGATACTGATATATTTTCTTGCAGCACTTTATCTTATCCTAGAAGACTCAGGATATAGGAACCTGTAAGAGTCTTTTGAAGTCATCAGTTCTTGGGCAACCAAACAAATAAAGACTGAATTTTGTGTTCTGTCCCTGCACTACAGGTAACTAGAATGACTAATGGTAGACATCCTGGGGCTAAAGCACCAACAAAAAAAATCAAATTATCCCAACAGCCATTGTTTTTTATATAAGAATTGTATCCTTGCAGAAACCATTCTTTACGTATATGTAATTTTCCTGAACTTTGCAAAAAAATTCAGATTAACACTTGAAGGCAGTCTCAGTTCTCTGACTGTATGTATTCAGACAGTATTTCATGGCAGGACCATATCCAAAGGCTAAATAAAGAATTGCCCTGGTATCTGGAAACCAGGATGAATATAATAATCAGAAACTTTTTTGCACAAGAACACTCTCTAAAAGCAAATCATAAGGATGGCAACAGAAGATGTAATACTCTGCATATTCTTGTACTAACTGGGCTGGAAAAAACCTCCAGATGTATTCATGCTTAATAAATGTAAAGGGGGGAAAAAAATGTGGCTTAAAACATAAAAATAGCAACCCCAAAATGTGCTCTTTTGGTGAAGCCTATATTTAAACTATGGCTTTTTTTATATATACCATATTAATAACTGCTTGCTGTTTACTAGAAACATTAATTTCTTCCTTTCATTTGCAGGCCATAACTAACCATTTTGTTCTGGTTTTCTATGTAAATAATTAATAGTACTTCTTTTAAATTCCAATATTATATTTGTAACATTCCAAAATCTTTGTGGTTGTTTTTGGAGGTTCCATTTGAGAGGACATTACTGACTTGCTTTAGGCAAGATATTCCTAAAATATGAAAGGAAATATTGTGACAGATTTCTTTCAAAAAATACAGACATTGAGTAAGGGCATTTGGAAAAATAAAGAACTGAAATAAAAATGTGGGCCCTGTTCTTAACTAGTACAGACTGGCACAACTGCATTGACTTCTGTCTTTATGTGTTAGAGAGATCAAATACTTCGTTAATGTCTTCAGTATGCTGTTTGTTTCTTTATCTGTTAAAGAATTTGGGAATTCATTTTTACTTCAAAGACTAGTTCCCTGGGTCATAGCAGTACACTACATATGAATTTGCTTTATGTAGCAACAGTTCATGCATGTGACTGGACAATGCGCATAAAGGCCTGTGCAGCTGGAAGCTGAATGAAATCTCTGTATAGCAATGGAGTAACCACACTCAGGGTGTTGCTGCAAATTGAACAGTCTGCATAAGGTTGAAGAAATTAGCCCTATGGTTATGAATTCATCAAACCATTTCTCTCACTATGCCCGACTGTCTCATATTCTCACCTTCTATGAGGTTGAGATGCAATATTTTCTATTCATAGCACTCAAAGGTGGAACTCAGTATTTTGGCACAAGTAATTACTTCTGCAGACTAAAAATGTATGAATTGCATTTTTTTTGAGAGTAAAAACCCTTTAAACCTTGCACATACAGTGCTCCCTAGAATAATAATTGCAATTACAGATGTACATCAAAAGAGCAACTCAACTTTGGGAATAAAGGCTTCCATTTTCCTCAATAATTTCTACTTATGTTAACAGAAACCTACATAAGGCCTTAAGATGGAAAATGCATTGTATAAAACTGAAAGTGTAGTTGTAATAAACTGCAACATTGGAAAAATACTCGCTACCATGGAATTTTCTTTATTGAACTTGTTCTCCAACATATTTTACAAGCAACAAGTACTTCATTAAAGGAAAAATAAAGGTTACAAACAGCAAGCCCAAAAGCTCAGATCTGCAAAAAGCTATGTAGGCATTTAATTCTGTTTGTTTTGACAGGTGTTAAGTGCTTAAACACTTGTGTGGATCCGAGTCTTAATATTTACGTAACATTCTACATGTTCAAAAAGTAGAATTTTCACCTAAATAATCCACAAAACACATATATAATTCCCATGTGATAGACAAGTAAACTGTAGCACATAAAATGACTTGCAGTGTAGACAGGTAGGTATCAGGTACAGAATTAGGACTCAAGATCTGGTTACACTTCACCAAGCACATATTTTCCCACTCCACACAAATTTCTTGTAATTGAAAGATAAACCAATAAAACTTACAAACAACACAATAACACCTTCCCTGCCTCAGCCAATACCGAAGCACAGCAGACTGCCATGTTAATGAATTTCATAATGTGTCTAATGACACTCACAAGTTAGAAGACATATGGAGTGTTTCATTCATAACTGGATTTCCTTGGGTTTGGGTTTGTTTTGTTTTGTTTTTCTGGCACTTGGCTTTAAAAGCCTCCCATTGTGGTTTTTTGTGTGTGAAAGTAATTACAGCTGGTTTTTGTTATCTGAGACTTTATATTTCATGTTCTGTAATGCAATTCAATTTACAGTTCCTAACAGCAAGGGGTGAGTTTTCTCAGTGACTAAGTAAAGAGGCAGATAGACATGATTACTCCTGAAGAGAAGAAGGAAAGAGAGAAGTAATTCTGGAAGTGCAGTTCTGTTTGTTTCTAAACAAGGGGAGTCATGATCAATAAAACTCATCAAATGAAATATAGTTATGAAGAAAAAAGCTTTGATCATGTTTATAAAGAGTTTGCTCTAAAATTTAGAGCACAACAGAATCTCATAAAGCAGGAAACCAAGTCAATTGCAGCAAAGAGAATAAAAGTCTTCCTTGAACAACAAACACTAGGAAATGGAAGTGGCATTTCCAGACACCAAGAGATTTGCCTGCACTGAAGTATCAAGCAGAAACTTCTCAGCTAGTAGACTACCTAGCACAGATATCAGGGTTAGCACAGCCATAAGTACATTGAGGTCAGAATAGGTTGAAAAACTTGACTGAAAATAAGTATATCAATCCATACCTAGCCCCATAATGCTGTGCATGTATTGTTAGAGGTAACCAAGATATGTGGCTTCATATCAGCACTGTTATGTCATTGTTACACTGATCTTATTGCTATGTGGTAAGGGCATGCATGCCCCTTTTTCTAATATAAACATTCTTCTTTTCTGGTAGTTGAATTACTGAGATCAAACCATACAGTATCTACAGCATCATTAAATGACTGAGCCAAAAACATACTGAGAAAATATCAGCCAAATCATCCATATTTTTTCAGACCTTCCTGAATATTGCATCGATTATACTGAAAATCCAGAATTGCAGTCTTCTGTTTGGTGTTTCAGAACTGTAACAGCAATGCTGATCTGAAGAAGGCTAAGGGGTGATCTGTGAGTGACATGGCTAAGCTGGCAGAAACCTTTAGCAGAGACAAAACAGTACCACCAAACTGCACTTCATAAGGAGCGCTTGTTTTGTTTGAAGTGGTATAATTAACAATTACAGGGCAAAGTGCACATTTCCTGATAGAATTTTACTTATATTAAAACAAGACTCCTTTGCTTGTATCACACACTAGACAGTTACGATGTATTTCTAGCGCAGGGCTGTCCAACAATAGCAGGGATTCTGAAGGATGAAGTGGCTGTGAGGGGAAAGTATCAGAACATGGAAAAAAATGAATGTTTTCAGTTTTACTGTCCACTATTTCACAGTCCAGACAAACCACTTAAGCAGTAGCGATGAGCTTATTCTAAAGGTTACAAATGTATATATTTTATATTTATGTATTTTTAATGTTGTGTGTCCCTTATGACACTTTTGTGAGAAAAGATCATGAGTGCAGTAACAGATTAAAGTCCTGATCTGAAGAGGCCCAGTATCTATCTTAAATGGGATTAATGGTAATTTAAGTAAAATCACTTCATAAAAGCTGAAGAGTGTGTCTAGCCCAAAGTCTTCTCTCTGACAATGGCCAGTAGCAGAGGCTTTGGGGAAGAAAAATAATACAGTGTAAGTATAAACACATTAGTTTTCCTTAATGTTCTGCTTAGGAGTGGGGAGAAGGACCTTGTAACAGTTGTAAAATGCAAACTCAAAGAAAAACACTTTGAATAAGTGGTACTTCTACTAAACCGATAGAATGCATGCCATCAAGTGAACAGAAAAGCCTTATCTTATATCATGAGATTCTGTAAAACATTTACTAAAAGGGACCAACTTATTTGACAATATTTAAGACCCTATTTACTTTAAAAAATCAAGTTTTAGTGCTAATTTTTCAAATTTTATTCAAAATATAATGTAAATTGTGATGTGCTTAGTACAAGCTGCATATTGTAAATCAGCATCTGTCTTCAGATCTGTCATCATCACATACTCATGCAAAAATTATTAACTCAAAGGAGCAAAAATGGTTGGATAAGGTGACTTCTCAGTCATTTGCATTTCAGTCTTGCCACAAAAGCTAGGATTTCTTGCATTGGAAATAAATGGGGGAAACACATGATCAGCTCACCTCTATTCATGTGTACCGCAGTTCAGAAAGAACCCAGTGTTCCCTGGGGCAAATTAATTGTTGCTGGCAGTATGTGCTGCTTTTGTTGGTACAAAGGGCAAGGTAATGTAGTAATATTTTACTGGTGTCAGATAGTGTTGTGCAGTAAGAGGCTAGGGCAATTTAATGCAGTGCCATTTATTTATAATGGAAGCCTGAATCTCCATCCACTGAGCTATAAACTTGCATTTTGCTGGATATAGAGTCTATTTCCCTAGATCACTGAAGCTATTAAAATCTGAAGACTAAGTTATTGATATGGAAACCTGTTGCTAAGTTCTTTAGATCTATCTAGTTCTCTAGCACATATATTTTGGAGGTCTTAGATGTTTTTTTTCTTTTTTAGGCTTTATGGTATACTTACGCCTGCCATATAGTCACTATTTATCTTATTGATGATGTAATAGAGAATATAGCTTTAATAGCCAAATGGGACAGAAATTCTTGCATAGTATAAAATGATGTATCTTCGAAATCAGCATGTTCTCACTGACCCTGCATGTTTTAAGAAAAAGGTCATATATAATTTTGCAAGATAAATTTTCAATGTCAGAGTCATACTTGTATTCTGTAGTTGAAATTGGCATGTAATTGTCATTACCAAATTTAAAAGTTTCATATTAAATTATATCCAGAAACAATGAAGAAGGACAGTCAAAATTTGTTCTTCCCATTTATACCAATTTAAGCCATGCAACGTATGTATTGTAATGCTATATCTCTCTTCAGAACACATTGTTACAGAGCGTTATCCAAGCACCATAGAGGACCGGAGATGAATTCAGATTTCTGTTTTCAATAGGTCTAATGTACTCATGCCCACTGGACAATAAACTGTAGTTGAAATAAATCGTACCCTGATATGGTTTACTAAAAGAGTTCTTCTATGTCTCTCACCAGAACCTTAGCAATTTCTATTGTTTTTATAATTTTCTTTCTCACTGCCAAGGATACTGCTCTATCAGGTCTTTTTTTTTTTTTAACTCAAGGCAGTGTACACTTATTTAAAACTGCCTATATGAAACAGAATCTCTATCACAGTATCTAATAGGTAAAGTTTTTACTGAAGTGGGTTTAATTCACAGAGATACTAAATAAAACAAGGACACCAAATTTCAAAGAATGTAAGTAGTAACATACGCATGTATGGTGTGAGAACAAAATAGTCCAGGATGCTTGTCCTAAGTGTAGTACAAAGGTTGTTACCACAATGCCAGGCATATGACAGACAACAATGCCATTTTTTATGTTCTCCCAGTAGTTCTGCTAACAGCTAGATAGAATTAATTCAAAATCTGCCCACAATCTTAAATTTTAAAAATCTGGCTCAAATACCAGAGAATATACTGAAAACTGAGCCAAAACTGTCAATTATGACTGTCTCTGATGATGCAGGTGGCTGATAGTCCTCAGATCCTGTTCGAGTCTACACTAGTTCTCTGCATGGAGAAAGCCTAGATAGGAGATGTAAGGAAACACATACAGTGTATATTCATGCTCTTTTTTTCTATAGTTACAAACTTTTTCCTACTGAAGACATTGAACTTGTTGGATCAAATTAATTTTTGGCCTAGGAACATTAAAATCAATGCAAGTGAAAAAAAAAAAAATTTGATGAAACTTTGAAGGCCTCTTAGTGTTATACCTAAGGCTGCATCACACTCAGTTGCTATAAGAGAAAACAGACCTCCTATACTTTTTTATATCAGGAATCCTTGGCTTTCTGCCAACATTAAACAGAACTGCCTGTTCCCCCAAATATAGTTGATGGGCTTTTGTTTGCACCAGGACTCTCCACATCTGCATATCACATGCTGATGGTTATAGTTCAGGCACATTGCTTAAAAGAAAGTCACATATACTGCTGGGTAATACGAACCTATGTAAATTATGGACAAGAGCATTAGTAGGGACAAATTCTATCTGTGGAACCATGTCTGTTTATATCAGATGAGACTTTTCTAATGTGCAATGATATTCCCAAAGGTGATTACCAGCTGTGCATTTAAGAATGCATATTCCATTCACGCAGCTTTTTGCTCCTGCAAGCAGAATTTGGGGTAACTGTGCTTTAAATACCTTTTGAATTGTTCATGGAAATTACAGTAATAGTGGTATTGACAAAAAGAAAAGCAAATGGAAATGTTATGATATCCAAGTGCAAATTTAACAGGGAAGTAAAAGGGCTAGATGTACCTTTCCCCTACTCTATTTAGTAACAATCATTTCTATATTAGTGCTCTCAGAAATGTATTGTGGATGTACACACCAAGTTTTGCAGCTTTCCTCTTCTTTTCTCATATATATATTATAACTTCATGTGCCCTATTACAAATCAAACAAATCATAAGTCACAGCCATGCCACCTATTGGGTACACAGATGTCAGTCAATAAGACCCAGGCTGTGAACCAGACTGTGTGGTCATCATGCCCCGCACTTATCCGAGACTAGCAACGTTTAAAGCTTTTCTGTTGTTAGCCTTGCAGTTTTCTTGGTGTCTGAAGTTAAGCACAACTCCGCAGAAGTGACAGTGGTAAAACTGGGTTTTGTACTCAAGTAGCACTTCTCTGAAGAAAAGGCGGCCTGCCATCTCCTTATCAATGGAGCTGAAACAAAAGATCTGGTAGCTTAACAGAATGAAGTCAGCATCACAGAGGCTATGTTAAAATGGAATAGTTACAACTACTCTGATTAAGTCAGATGATCAGGCGGTCATATATGCAGGGAGCATAGGGCGAGACAGAGAAAAGGCAAAAAGGAGCAGGGACTCATCCCTGTGAGTTAGCTCCTTCAGTTGAACAGTGAAGGTTCCAGTACGTTTTCCCATTATGAGAAGGATGAATAAACCATCATGCTTTGGGGTTTTGTTTCTTTTTTCAGTGGTCACAGCCAAAAACCTAAGATATCTGCCTTTTGGGCCTCTAGACATTCTAGACAAACATGACTTAATATGAATATTATGAATATTATATCACATGGGGAAGACCTACTTTGTATTCAGACCTCTAAAAATTAAAGGCTTTTTGTGTCTGTAATGAAGACAGTAAAGTATGATATAAAGGATGCAAGTAAGAAGTATTCAGCATTACACATTCATTTAGGAAAAAAAAAAAAATTCCCAATCATGTTCAGACATTTTTATTTGAGACATTTCTACAGATGAAGTCCTTTGGATAGCGTATTCTCATGGGATCAAGAAGTTAAAACCATTTTGGTTCATGCTTAACTTAAAATGAATCAGTACATGCATTCTAAATTTTATTGGCAGAATGTAATAACTCTGTAATCTTAAAATTTACAACACAGAATAATGCCAACTATTTAATAATAAACATCTCAATTGGCATTATAATTTTGAAGGCCAGAGACAGCTGTATTCCATCAATTTTCTTTTTGTATAAAAAGAAAAATGTTAATAAAGAAGAAGAAAAAAAAAACAGTTTAAAATCAATGCCTGTCTAATTTTGTGAAACTATTGGGATCTCTCAGTACTTTGATACTTTATGCATTAAGTCATTCTGAAAGATTGCAATGCTTTGTGAGAAGTTTCAAGGACACGGTGAAGGAGAATTAAATTATCAAGTAACATTACTGCTTGTTCTTATATTTACATTTATCCTGGATGAAGGTAATTTATTGGGGGGGAGGGGGCAAAGAGAACCATACATCACACTAATGCAAAGTCCATGAAAATTTGTCCTTCATGCTGTGACTGGACACTGTCAAGCAAGGTTTACAACCTTTTTATCTGTATCTAAGCAAAGCTGCAGTATTTAGTTACCTCAGTTGTCACTACTTACAATATTTTTCCCCTGTTTATATTTATGAGGAAAGGAGTAAAACAATTTATCTGTTCAAAAGAAATAACCTCTAAAGCATAACCTCCAGAATCTGATGTATTGATTCTCTTATGTTTCCCCAGATGGCAAAGTGGTGAAACAAAACCAAGAACACCCAGAGGCAGTGGCTGCGGCTTCTCTGTAGAGAATTTCAGGAAGGATAAGCTTAAACTTTCATTGTCCATAATATTTCTTGGCTTTCTTTTACATTACATGCATACAAATTCCCCTGTGAAATCTGTGAGAAATGAGATTTAAAATAGACTGCAGTCATGACGAAAGAGCTGTTGGTGAAACCCCTGGTCTTAGTGCAATGCTGTAGAGTAGGTACTCTGACTCAGATTGAAATCTCACCAATGCAGAACAGAACAGCACTGTAGAACAGACTGCTGGACAATAAGATTATGGCAAATCCATGATGTTTTATTTTTGCAACAAGGAGTTAATTTAAATTCAATTTCAAGAAAACTTCCTGTGCAAAAACTTAATCTTATTTTCACTAATATTCTATCTATTGTAGAAAAGGCCTAGAATAGAAGCTTTGTTCCTGAGAATGTACATTGGATTCTAAAACACGTGAATAATCATACATTATTTGTCTTCTTGAAATTAAAGAAGTATTTATAAGACAGTGTTTACGTACTCCAGTATTCTAAATCACAAAAGGAATGAAAGCGAAATAAAACTAGAGGGGAAAAAAACAAAACCAACCCTTTACAAGAACAGTAATGTGTACAGTTATAGTTAATTCTGCCTCTAGCCGCACTATTTCCCACTGTTTTTCCAGCAGTATTTCCATCTCTGTCATTTCATCTCAATAGCTCTGTCTGTTTCAAAGGCAGAGATGCTGTTTTATGCCTGCTGCACCACAGAACCCTCAGCCATATGGATTGTTCCACAGAGACCCCTATGGGCTCCTAGAAAGGCTTTGCAGCCCACATACGGTCCTTTTAAAGCTATTCTGATCCTTTCTAGACCCATAAACCTCATAGGTAATGTGAGGAGAGGACTCAAAGAAAACCCCGGTGCTGCTACAGATCATAAATGAATATAAACAGACTGCCTTCATGAACATCCTCTTTATTAAGAGATATAGAATCAATAGGTCCAGTGCATCTGCAAATGAATCTGGAAGTTTTTGGTTTGTTGTATTTTTTTTAATTTTTCCTTTCCTCTGACATGGCAAAGAGGATAGTAGCAATACTGAAAACTTTTAGATATTATGCACTGGATAATTTTTTCTGGAGAGAATTATTACACAGCTCTAAGCAAAACCTATTAAAATGTGGGAAAAGGACCAAAACTATGAAATATATCTTGTGAAAACACTCTGGGGAATTTATATTTTTAAAAGGGTTTTTCATTAAGATAGGATCACCTTCAACTGAAGCATCAACGTTTAGTATAATTTTATATTTAAATTTTATTGTGGAACATTGCCTTTGGAAATGGAGCATGTAAATGCAGCTGGATATCAAAATAGGCGATACAGGGAACTGCTCAAGAAGTTGATAATTAGCTATAGAACTTGACAGAACCTGGCACCTCTGAAGTTTAGCTGGTTCTCCCTTACCTGTGCTGGCTTGGTGGTGAGGCAAAATTACTATCAACTTTTCCAGGGATTGCATACTTCTCTTACTAATTCCTTTCAGGTTCCTTCTCAAGTCAGCATTTGGGTTCCTACTCCCTAATATATGCAATATCTTTTATCCCTGTTTAAAAAACTTTGGTAACAGACTGTAGAGATTCTGTATGCAATTATGCTTTTCAAAAGCAAAATAAAACCAACTGAAATTGTACCTTTGTATTTCACGGTGCAAAGGCTTTCGTAAGTATTTCAGTAAACTCTAAAAAATAAAAAATGTTTATTTTTTTATCAGTTTAAATAATACTTATCTACCTTTAGATTACCAGTAATCTGTCTATATAATTCAAAGTAACAATTGTACTGTCTGGAAGAGATATACAGGAGTCTTGTGTAAGGCATGCTGGAGCAAATCTGTGGGAAGCATTAATAATCATCCGTCATCCTTCCGGACAGACATAACACACTTGCAAATGTACATCACAGGCTTCAGAGCAGTGCAAAACAGCATCATGGTTTTTCTTGTACTGCAGCGGTAGTAAAACCATAGGAATAACATAGAAGTACAGACTTATCAAAGGGCAGACACTCTCTGATCCTTCCTTGACCAGATTTCTTATTCTAAGAGAGTTTTATATCAGCAGTGGCATCAAGAAATTCTGTTGCTGTAAAAGTAAATTCACCAGACCTTGAAAGTCTTTTTATGGATGTAGACCTACTATAAATTCAGAACATTCAGTCCAAGTTCTGCATTTACTTTTAATGCAACAGTACTACTGAAATCTTAGCCTGATATTTTTGCTGTCCAACATCTTTCAACAAAGTCCTGATTTGCTCTGTGTCACTTTATGTAGAGCACTGTTCTTTTATGGCCTATGTGCAGAATTATGTTAATAGACTGCACTCACTACTGTCAAGAGAACATCCCCTTATAGACATTAGTGCCATAACTGAATGATTAAAGAGTTTCATGATCAAAATACTGAATAGTCATACAACAGTGTACTGTAATACTGCAAATGTGTACTGCGCAATAGGTAAGCAATGTTTTGTATAGTTAGCTGTCATAAAATTTGCATGTTTGCATGTAATTTTCTCATTGGCTTGGATTTGAAACTTCTGGTCTTCTGTGATCTTCCTCAGACGTGTGTTGAGAAGGGAACAGGTAACTAGATCTGGTTATTCCACACCAGAACACAGATCTAAACATAAACCAAGGCAGATTTTTTAGTCTCCCATTCTGTAATACCAAATTATTCTCCATCTCTTGAATTTGGAACTTTGAATTTCAAGTAGCCTTCGCATGAATTAATTAGCTGAAAAATTGCCTCTGAATCTCATTTTGTGGTTTGAATTCTTCTCGAATTACCCTTCAGGAAGAGGTATATTCAGATTAAATTTCCAATTTTTACACAGATTGTTTTGGCCTTGTTAATAATACAAGAATGATCTCTAAAATTATGATATAAATGATGACTGCATTGCAATGTAATTGTACAAAGCCCTTAAATATACTGTGTTTTTTCCAAAGTGTCACAATGAGATCATATAGAGATACAACAGAAGATTCCAGATACTGTATCAGCAACTGAAGGAAAAATAGGTATTTTTTTCTCATTAAGGTATATTGGAATCCCATCTGGTATATCTAACAAGCCTGAGAATTATAACATGACCTGGACTGCTCTCCAACTTTATTAGATCTTTATTAGTAACTTTGGAAAAATTTCTCTATTCATAGTGTAATAGGTGTGTCCGAACTTACATGCAAATCATGTGAAGAATCATGCAAAGTTATTTTTATGCAGGTGCGTAGGTAACAATTGCAAAACATAACTTATACTTCTCTGTAAAAAATAAGAGATAGATGCCTGATTATGCAAACTCACATGTGATGATACAATCAAGATCTATTGCTGTAAAATGCCAAAATAAGTGCAGGATTTTTTTTCCTCATTTGTTCTTTATGGAGAATGGTTAACTGCAGCCAGCAGCATATCACTTCTTCAGTCTGGCACATTGTGCATTTCCATCATAAATGAGAGAGCACATGTTAGCACATGTTTCAGGGCAGCATCATTGGGTCTTTCACTGATGAGTGATCAATTGTCACCCCCATCCCTCTCATCTCCACTAAATTAAAACACTTTAAATCCCTTCTGACA
Organism: Scopus umbretta; assembly: GCA_013400535.1. Taxonomy (NCBI): domain Eukaryota; kingdom Metazoa; phylum Chordata; class Aves; order Pelecaniformes; family Scopidae; genus Scopus; species Scopus umbretta. Next base: position 30,598 of record VZTL01029843.1, read on the forward strand.
TACTTTTCATCATTAAATTGTTTAGATAAACAGAATAAATCAACCATCCAGACACTAAATACTATCAGAGAAAAGAACAAAATAATTTTGTATGGGTTTATGCTGTGCTTAATGCTACCTGTAGCAAGACTGCACTAATTGGGTCAGGTAAAAGGAGGAAAACTTCAGAATTGTCAGTTTGACCTTATTGTCTCTTCTGAATTTCTTGTACTCACATGATTTTCCAGATCTGAATAGGACTTGCACCACTTATCTAAGTTCTTTGCTATATAATCCCAAAATATTGTTCGGGAATATACACAGCGAAATAATTTCTACTGCTGCTATTGAATGAGCACATAAACCAAGTAGAGCAAACAAGTCCTCACTGATTTACCATTGTACATCACATAATGCTGATTAATTTAATGGAAAGTATGCAAATAGTTATTCAAAAACTGCTATGGGGAAAGATTATTTTATCTGAGACAGCTATACTGTGTGACTGCTACAGCCCCACAGCTGTACTGAAGGTGACAAAATGCCCTGAACTCCATTGTGCCAAATATACAAGCTACAGGACAACAATGACTCATGCAGTTGGGACAGGATTTATTTCTAAAACACAGGTGCCCAGAGATATAAGGGAGCTCCTTAGTATCCAAAGTATCCATATGGGGCTGACGGATACTATATGGGACCTGTGAATGGCCTATACCTTTCCAGAGTGGCTGCTGGAAGTGACTTGAGCTGCCCTAGGGTACCTGAAACAGCATTGCATGTCCACATTTAGGCATCTGAATGACGCACAAGGTGTGTGAAATGACTGGACCAGCTCTTTTACTAATACATTTCATTATACGTATAGTGGTTTTAAAACTTGAAATAATTCTACACAACTGCCTGAAATGCATCTTTATAGCTTATTGACATCATTACAAAAATAAACCTATTCCACCACTCCCTTAGGAAAATATTTGACACCCTTGTTTACTTTTGCAGCTATTTAAATAATGAAAGTGAATACCAGACTTGAAATGTTAGAAAATCCCAAATTTCCCACTGAAAATAAAAAACAGAGCAGAGGGTTTAAGGGATTTCTGTTTCACATAATTTCCTTGATGTTTCCATTTTTTGCAAAACATTATAGCTATTATTTTTGTGCACTGTGTACACAGAACCTGGACATATTTAATCTCTGCTATGAAAGAAAGCAGTTCCTAATACATTCCATTTGTCTTGCCAACCCTAAACCCCTTAACTCTAAAATGCTCTGTCAAATATTTAGTATTTATACCCCAGTTTGGTATCTATACTCCAATTCTAATGTTGTTCAGAATGTGATACCTTTTACAAGGTACTAACTAAAGAAAAAGAATGTAATCTTCTAGTTGCAGACTGGAATAATTTCTTTAGCTCTCATAATGGCACACAGACTCCCTCTGAACCTTTTTTTTTTTTTTTATCAAGTCTGACAAAACTCACAGTATAAGGACTGAGAATTAATGGTGTATCTAGTAGCTCAGTTCCAAGTCTAGTTACTGTATTTATCTTAGATCTATTTAATCATTGAGCTCATTATGAAGACCTATATAAAACTGTCATAATGGATATATAAGGACTGAATTTTCCTTCTGTGTTATTCTAGTGTTTACAATAAAGAAAGATACTACATTTATTTGCCATGGTGTGCCCTGTTTAATTTATGCTGATTAATATATATCTTTATTCATATACAATTATTAGGCAACATTTTCTGTTTCTCCAGCATAAATTGAGTTTTTAACTCCTCTTGCTTTAATAGATTTTTGCTGCACATACCATGGCAGCATAGAGAACTGTGCTTTGCTCAGTGACACTGCAGATGCTTTCAAATCTCTTCCTGTGTGGAATCAGGACACAGGCAGGGCGTGCAGTTTGCATTTGGTGCTGGAAAGCTTTTGTGGTTTCTCCAGGAGAAAAAGCTTGAGTGCTCCAGTTGAACCCACAGTCCTGACTGTGGCACAAAGCTTAAAGGTGGGGGTCCTGATACACTAAAAATATCCAAAATATTACATAGAATATGATATGCACAAATGTTAACCCTTGGAGATTTCTTTAGAGAAGAGTCAGATATGGTTTTTATTCCCAAAGAGACATAACTTTTCTGTTGGCCATTTTTGGTGATACAAAACTAAATTAAAATTGAAAAAAAGAATATCAAAGCTTCTTCCAAAACCTGAAAAGTAGCAAGTTACTAGAAGAGAGTAAAAGGCCCTTAAATAACTGTAAAATGGCTACCTGCTCCATAGGAAGCTGACCTCTTAAGGTTTTAGAATGGTTGTAAGAAATGCAGCTCATACCAAACAGAGGAAAAGGATACAAATTTGAACTGAAATATTAATTTTCTAGTAGAATGTAAATTAACAAATTTAAAATAAATAATAAAATAATTTAGTTACCACAAAGACATTAGCTTTAGGATTATTTTGGTTTTGTTGCTTATTTGAAAGAAGGGATGCTTATGCTGCTTATGCTCATGAGAAACAAAGACAAAAACTAAAACACCTTAGCCCCACCTTCCTTCTTCCCAACCTCAGCTTCACTCACTCCACACCTCCTCCCACCCCTGAGCCAGGCAAGGGGATGGGGAATGGGGGTTGTGGTCAGTCCAGAACAGCTCCTCTCTGCCGCTCCTCCCCACTCACATTTCCCCAGCTTTGGCGTGGGCTCTCCACAAGCCACAGTTCCTTCAGGAGGTATCCACCTGCTCCAGCATGGGGTCCTCCACGCACTGTGGTGTGGATATCTGCCCATTGTGGTCTCCCCATGGGCTGCGGGGGAATCTCTGCTCCGGCACCTGGAGCAACTCCTCCCCTCCTTCTTCTCTGGCCTTGGTGTCTGCAGGGTTGTCATTCTCTCATATTTTTACCCTTTCTTAAATACGTTTCCCCAAGGTGCCACTGCCTTGGCTGCGGAGCTCCACCGTGCCCTGCAGTGGGTCGGTTGGAGCTGGCTGGAACTGGCTGTGTCCGGCATGGGGCAGCCCCGGCCTCTCCTCACAGAGGCCGCTCTGTGGCTCCTGCTGCCAGCACCTGGGCACCTGCACATGGTATGGCCCTCAGAAACATGCTTGATTTCCTCTGGTAAAAAGGAAAGTGTTTTCTCAATGGACTCCTACTTAATAAGGACCAGCTTCAGATCTGTCCCTACCATCAGTGGATCCTCTTAGTAATCTTACCAAAATTAGGGAGGATTTAAGCACCAAAATCTACATATAAAATTGCTTCTTAAAAGCTACTTAAGTTTTGACTGCCATAAAAAGGATTATGTCCATTACAGTTAGCAAAGAAATCACATGGAACTATGCATGTGAGTCTCTCTATGGAGACCTGATTTATCAAGGTCCTTTGTCCCATCAGCTGAGTCATAACTATGATTGAGAAGACGGAGTCAGAGAACACTGTGAATCCCTTAGATACCTGGGATAATTGGAAAGTTCTTGTATTTGCTGATTAATTCCAGAAATACATCATTACTTGTGGAATTTTTTATTATAACCATAAAGTATAATGTTGACCTGTCATCAGAGATGAAAAAATAGTTTAAGTACAACTGGACAATCCTATTCTCCATAGAAGTATCTTCTTCTTCTGTCATGTCATCATTATACTTTATGGCATTAATTAAAGACACAATATAGAAAAATATTTCAACTGTCTCAGATACTAGACAAAAGTAATACACTTTTTCCCACCAATATGAGTTAATCTCTGTATTGAAAGTGCCACTGGAGCATGTGAGAATACTCCATGGACTGTCTATACACCTAACTATACAATATAGTACAGGATGTCACTGTTTTACTGGATGGATGGCTTGTATTGTGGAGAAACAACCAACAATATTTTGTGTTGTAGATTATGGAGGAAGTTGGAATTGTTCGGGGTGAACTTAGTGATAATAACAACAGAAATCTCAAAACACTTATTGACAATAAATTGATTAAAAGTATTTTGAACCCAACTTTTGTTAGGGGAATACCTCCAATTTGTGGAGACAGGGCAGTTACAGGTAGTCTTCAGTCAGAACAAGATAATGTACAATTACCTACATGAGTTTAATCAAACCTTCAGATACAATACTCTTTCCCTTTAAAAAATAATTAGTCTCTAACTGTGTATCATATTGTTAATTGTTTGGCAACTAAGGTGAAAATACCCACGGGGCCAAAGAACTCTCTGCAATGAACGCTTCAGCCTTTTGCAGCTCTCCCCAGGCAATACCTGTAGAATAATACAGCTAACTGCTATAGTCCAAGTGGCCTTGATGCTGAATAGGCTCAGGCAGCCATAATTGCTCTTTTGCAGCTGGAAGGCTTGGCTTATTTTTTGCTAGAAAACATTTAGTTATTTGTGTGGCAGATTTTATGTGGAAATCAGTCTTCAGATGATCTGGACTGTGTTGCACAGACACACATGGACAAAGTGTTTTTAAAAAATATTTTTTGTGATCTTGGCACTGGGCAACTTCTGCATGGGGAATGAGACTCTCAGACAGGACAGTCAGTTGCTCTACAGATGGAAACAGGAATCTCTGTGGCATGCATCCTTGCAATGGTGTCTTCAGCTGGATCGCATAAGTCTTCCCAAATTCCTGTTCTGCTCAGTTCATAAATTCCAGCTGGCCCGTGGTCCTGCATGACCACTGCAGCTATTGGCTATCTTAACTACACATAAAACCTCTCCTAACTGTCTTCCCTATGTACAAAAGGCTGGCTTACATGACTAATTCTGCATCTGCTGCAACTGTCCCTATTGATGATTTACAAGTGGCTTACCTATGTACAATTTGGTTAGTTCTACAGGAGGAAACACCCAAGGGAATCTCTGGAAGGGCCAGATTCTCCACTTGGGATTTTAATCAACATATTTGAGCAGATGAAATTAGTACAGCCAGAGCAGGAGCTGCCTGGGGGAAATATTCTTGAAAACCTTCTTGAAACCACCTTCTGCAACAATTACTCAAATACTTTGTTGTGAAGGATGTGGAATCTCGGTCAATCACTTTGTCTCATGTTCAGTATGTTGTCTATACAGAAGAATGGCTGGGGCAGTTTCTCAGTCCCCAAGGAATTAATGATCCAAGTTAACTGGACGTGTAAGGGGTACCACTCTGATATGCAGTTGTGCAGCATTGAGTTTCGTACTTTTAACCTAAATAGTATAGTGTTTGCCATAATGGCAATACCTCATGAAACAGACTTGAAATACAAACTAGACTATAACTACTTTCCTAGCAGAACTAGAGATAAGGATTTTCAGAATTAATTCTCCATTCCATCTCCTAGATGCATTTAGCTTCCAATTTTAGCAGATTCCTAAAATTCCCCAGTCCAGTCTTCACATACCTCCACAGAGGCTATGGACTCCCGGCACAAAAATAAACATGTGGGAGACTTTGCAGAAGGCAATGGACATGAAAGCAGTTTTAGCTCATACTTTAATCCCAGCAAACTTGGTACATGTGCACATTTCTAAGGGACATGGTCACATCTCTGCAGGTCTTTTACTTCAGGTTAGTTCTTTGACCTAACAGTACTGCTGCATATTAACAAAAATTTTGAGCAATTTTAGTGCTAGTCAACTACATAAATAACTACATAAACCATGGAACAAGCAATTTAATTCCCTTTGTTAAAATGAGGAACTCATAGATTATGTCTGAACTGAGAATTTCTTTTCTGTGAAATGTTTTTTTCCAGCCCGGAAGTATCTTCTGATCCTACAACCAAATGCTTTGCCTCTCCCCACAGGGAGCTCTGTGGTCATTGCACACAGAGAAGGTAAATCCAAGCTGGCTATTGAGTACAATCCTTCACACACGATATCACTAGGCTGTGCATGGGCATTGTCTTGAAAAGTGGGAATTAATACAACAAAACAGTACCAGGGACCATTTAACAGCTGAACATACACAGAAGCATCAATTAAAGAAAAAGAGATGGGAGTTTTTAAAAGACTGATAAATTAAGCCAGTTTTAAACTTTCCTGGACTAGCATTCATTAATAACACCCTTCCTGCTAATGGCTAGTTCTTATTAGCAGTCATTACCATTATGTATTCAATGTACTCAGTCCTTAGCAATCACAGCCGACACTAGCTGCCAAAATGCGATACCAAGGACCTGATGCCACCTAATTAGCACTGATGGCTACAGTCCTGGATGATCTTACTCTCCACAGAGAGGGTAAGATGGATCTGAACTGGATGTCTTCTGCCCACCCACCAAATTTGGGAACTTTTATAAGGCTAGTCAATTCCCAGCCCTCAGCCTCCACCCCAGGCTACACACTGCCTGATCCAGGGGGGAATGTTACTTTTCCAGGCTGTGGTAGGTGCCTTATCTTGCTGCTCATCTGTTTCTTTCTTTGCTCATCTGCTGCTGCTTTTCCTAAAGAAAAATAAGTCTTTCCCCAGCTTTCTAGGTTGCATTTTTTCAGTGACCAGTAACTGCTCATTGGTGTGTTGTTAATAGCTCTGGGGATGCTGTTCTCAACCAGTGTTCATATTTTCAAGGTCTTCACTGTTAACTTGCACTTAAACTGTTCATCATAACAAGAGATACCTGGCACCAACCTGAGTACACCTCACAATTTCTCATAACAAGTTGATAACAAGCCTAACAGGCCAGGACTGGAACTTCACACAGTTTGTAGGAGGGACAATAAGCATAAAGCCCATTGCTAGCAATGACAGCCCAATTTTTACTCAGCTTTTGGGTAAAAAAGTGTGTGCAAAGTTATGCTCTATTAGTGTGTTCCTGTTTGGACTCAGAACAAGCTACTATTAAAGTCTGCTTTGTGTGCTTCTGCATTTATAGGTGCAATATGGCTCTGCTTTAGCTACAACTGTTTTATTAAGTACTATAACTGTAGCATCAGGGACTAAATACTACATAAGGCTAGGTAGTTTTGTTAAATTTATAGCTAGATAAGCTCCCTTAGGAAAAGGAGCAGCTTTTCAGGCTGTTTACCAGCAGGGGATCCCTTGCACATATTGATGGCATATTCTCTGTGTTGACTAGGTCAGTTTCAGAAATAAAGCTGATCTAATCATGGAATCATAGAATCNATTTCATATGTCTCTAGAAAATCCTACAAAAATCAAGTCTCAGTCCAAAAACCAACACTCTCCTCTAGGTCCTGCTACACCTTTATTAAGCAGCTGCAATTGCTTTCTGCCTCTCCTGTTACTCCCTATTAGGCAGAGAAACTACCACAGCCATCCTTGTACCCATTAGTTGGCATCAAGGTACATTCCTGACTCCTCATTTTTTGGTGCCATAACCAAAGTCCATATAACACATATCCTTTTGTGACTGAAATTGTCAATAGCTATTGAAGAAGAGAGTAATGAGCTGCTATTCTGGTTTTTTGAGGTACATATACTGCATGACAGTTATATCACTTAAATTTCAACTGTTCACTGGTTGTATCCAAGAATTTTCTGAGCCTCATATATTTAAAACTCTGTGAAATGGCTTAACAGTGTGCAGCTGCTTAGGACAAAATCCAAAACATCTATTTAGGGTTCTAAAAATAGACATTTAAATTTACCTAATTACAAAGTACTAGAAACCCCACAGTACTGCAGCTATGTAGCCTTGAAGACAACAGAAATTCCATACGCAGGTTTATTTAAATTCTCTCATCACATCACCCAGGCACAAAGTATATAGAGGAACCCAGCCCATTGGATTGTTTCCTCTTGCTTGTAGACTTTCTCTCTTATCTGATTTCTACTTTCCCAGAATATGATGACCTAACTTTCATACCCAAGTCTGAGAGCATTTTAAACACAGACTCTTCTGTTGCTTACTCATCTACATCCTGTATATTGCCTCATCACTGAATTACTGTATGTAATATTTTATTTTTCTTGGTTTTACACAAAACACGTAGGGGTTCATCTAGTTAAGGATTTGTCCTCAGGAGAAGACCTCCCCCATGCTGGCTTCCCAATAGACAGAAGTTATCTCCTGACAGCTTTTAAGTCTAGGTTCAGGATCTGGAGTTCAGTTTCTCTGAAGTTCAGTCACACCCTGCTCTTAGTGGTCTTGGCTCCCCTGGGGAGTTCACATATCAAGAGGGACAATTAATCTCTTAGAGGTATCTAATTGTCTCCTTCTACTATACTGGGAACTCAACCACCTCATTTCATCATTTTGCCTGGCCAGGCTGGTGGGTTGACATTACAATGCTAAACACAGAAGTAGGGGGTACTCATTTTACGAGTTATATCATTATACAAGATACATGATCCCAGTAAAGACAAGAACAGCTGCAGAAGGAACATGCTGCAAGCAGTCTTCTCATTATTGAAAGAATGGTGTATTGCATGTTTTCCTTTGCTGATCAATGCATAGTCCATCATTATTACCTCTTAATGAGTGCTAATAAGGATATCTTATTCACTATTTTATCTGCACTCTCCATTAAGTAACACACCTTGGAAAATAATTAGTCTGATTTTGTTTAATCTCATGTATATAAAAATGATCTTGATTTACAGTGGCAGTCCAGGAGAGATGTTAGAAGTTTAAGAGGAAGAATGGTAACACTCAGCAAAGGCAATCTTTCCTCTCATGTATTTCACTGGCATTAAACCTATTTCCTTTGTCATCAGGATAGTATCAGAATCCTTTTCTTCTGGTTTTGTTATGGCTCATCTTAATCAGGCAGTCTTTTTAGTATTCATGGAGATCTAGTGTCAATGTTTAGTTCATGCCAGATTAAAGTAAATGTATTTCAGTTAGTTTCTCAGGTGCCAATCTAATTAAACACTTACTGTAGAAAATGAAAGTGACATATGTAACAGAGCATAGAGGTGTTTATGTAGTTTACATAGCAGTTTTCAGGTGTAAAACAACAATGATTAAAGCACTACATTGTTTATTTACTCATTATAAAGCAACTGGGCTCAGTTTTATGCAAAGCAAAAGCAGAGTTTCTGTTTAAATTACTCTTATGTGAGTTAAGTATCACTCAATAATGAGAGTAAGGGAAAAAAACCTGCTAAAACAATCCAGCTGCAAATTAAACAATTCAATTATACTTTCCAGTAGCTGGGGCAAGACCAAGTGTAAATGTGTGCTAAATGAGAAGGTGACTTTTTTTCATTGGCTTTGTTGGTCATATTCTATTGCTCTTGCACTTTGTCATTGTTAAGGGAGACTGAGGTTGATTGCTAGCAAGTAGTTCAGAGTTTAGACAGAAAGGAGAGTATCTAGAGTCTCAGACATGTCACAAGCTGCCTCCCATGTCAAGTGGCCTTGGATGTTCTAGCTATTACTGGTTGTAAAAGAAGCAGAGACAGGAAGCCAGAAGAGACTAATAAAAACTCATTAGAAAGGAGTAGACTGGTTCTAGTTCACTACCATCTGGCTGTCCCCCCTCTTTCAGACTCACAAAATCATTTGTATATCCAGCAAAATCCAAACACGTTAAAAGGCAGGCCACATTTCTGCATCTGTCAAATACCCTCTTTCCTCTTGCCTTCCCTGAACCATGTTTTTTGTGTGTCTCAATTAAGAATCCTACCTGTCTCCAGTGCAGCATCTCATTCTCCAGGAATGCACTGGGTTCACTTCCATTCTCTAATCAAAAGCAGCTGTTTAGAACACCTGTTCTCGCCAAACCTATGCAACAATGCATTGCTAGTTAATTTGTTCTTCTTCTTTAGGGTTAACCATGGGACTCTATCCTTACTCTTGCTTTCTGGATTATCTTTAATGTTGAATGCCATGGTGCCGAGTTGTCCCAGAAAATTAATCTCTTATATTCTGCAGACTTCAGACAAAACTATATGGTCTACATACAAACCTGACTTAGAACTCTCCATTAGTTTTTATGTGAGCTACAGATATCTATCTGGACTTCTGT
>VZTL01029845.1:0-25374 GCA_013400535.1 Scopus umbretta
GGAAGTTAAGTTGCAGAGCTCCTTATTCATTGTTTAATAAGGATACCTGGTCCAAAACTTTTACGCACATGCTGGTAATCCATGTGTTCAAGTAACACATCCCTTGACATATGAAAAATTTTGAAGTATTTAATAAGGGTGCAGTAGTAATTACATTACAGACCTTCCAAATAATTTTCATTAACTGAAACTAATTTTACTATGAAACAACTCATTTTGATTGTTATATTTCTTAAATCAAGTTATTCTGGGAAAGCCCAAAATAATAAATTGTCAACAACAATTATATCTAGAAGATAGAATTTATATCTCTTGCTATCAGCATATGATGGGAAAATGACAGTTCTGTAAGCATTTACTTCCACAACCCCCCCATAAAAAAAGTTTTGAGTGTTTGGTTTTGAAGACAGGCACATTATACAACTAGCTTGTCAAAAGGTATTCTGTTCAACACCTAAAAGTTACATAAATTCCCTCAATGTTATCTTTCAACAAAATAAATATACCAATTAAATCTTTTGGCAAACAGAAGCAAGCAACTGCAATTAAGTTTGACTAAACTCAAGTCAGTTCCAAGAATAAAAATGAGTCATTATGAAAGAGGTATATTGTTCCTTTCAGCATTTATAAGTGCTGTAAATATTGGGGGGAAAAAAACAAAAAAAAAAACCAAAAACCAAACCCCACAAGTCTAAGGAAGTCCAGAAATGCCACAATAAAAGCCTCAGGCCCAGAATTCAGCTCCATAAACAAGATTTTGATATACTTCATAATAATGGTCAATGTTAAGAATAAACCATGAAAAAAACCAACACAAAGAATAAGTGAAAACCTGATGCAGCATATGCAAGATGTTTTGCTCCCTTTCTTTAGCAATAATATCTTCGGCAGTTTCTGTAATGCTGGTGATATCAAACCAGGATTCAAAGCTATAAAAACAAAGGGGAAAAAAAAAGAAAAAAGGGATAGCTTACTTCATAGCTATTATTCTTCATTATTAAAGTAGACTATTTTTCTCTTATCCTGCAATTTAAGAAAAACAAAGCACTAATATCCATCATGAATAGAGGGTGAACAGGAGGTATTTCTGAAATATACCTGTCATTTCAGATGCTTGAGGTTTTAAGTGACTGGTAAAAATACTTGTATTAGTTGGAATCTTATCATCTATTATCTATTGACTATCATCTATTATAGTCAATCTAGTCTGTATCTTTTTTGAAAATTAGTCTAGACTGTTCCAGCAACATTCTTCCTCCTGACCCGCTACTGCTTGAGAAAAGGATCTGTCTCCCATGGGTCCCATGTCTACCAGTCTCACACAGCTTTCTCCAGCACCTCAGAGAATCTCAAGCAGCACCAGACACTTATGGTTAAACATCTCTCCCCACAAATGCTCATGTCTTAGCTCAGAGTTGAGCTTCCACTATCCACAGAGCTGACAATTACTTCCTTACTTTCTGAAACAAGTGTGAAGGCAAGACACATTTAAAGCCTTTACCACCAAATAATCGTAGCAAATTACAACCATACCATAAAATAGCTCTTCACTTGCTGATGCAAGTTTAATTATTAAAAGACTCACAATAATGCCCAAACAGAACAAACGGGAATAGTTTTCACCATCAGATCGCAACCTACCTTTTCAAATCATCAAACACATCTGGCAACAGGAAGTTAAGCAACGACCAAAGCTCTGCCAAGTTGTTTTGCAGGGGAGTACCAGTCAACAGCAGTTTATTGTCTGCATTAAATCGTTTTAATTCTCTGATAAGGCGGCAGTTCATATTTTTAATCCTGTGACCTTCATCTACTATCAGGTATTTCCAGAAGCAGTGCTACAAAAAGAAAGGGGATTTCAGAAAAATCTTAACTTTACTCCACCAAAACATGTGCCCGGTGAGATAAGCAGCACTAAGACACCTGATACTGCCTGTTACAAAGATTCTATTTACTATTGTTTCTCACTTTGCTGGACTAGAAGAGCCGAGTCCAAACAGTTAATATCATACATGTACTTGATAGTGACTGCATTTAGGAAGCTTAGGTGATTACAATAAAACTTCTACAAGAAACTCGTCGCACTGAAACAACCATTCTGATGTTAACCATGATATTTACACACTAAGTACAGCTTTTGCTTCAAGCCTCCCTCACCAACACCTAGAGAGAGATAATGAAGAGAGTAGGTACGCTGTAATTATCTGCTTACTTCACTTTTTGGATAGTGCTGTGTTTGAAGAACTTCTTAAGCATAAAATTCCAGAGCCACTACTACCAAGGAAACAGAAGCAAATGCCAATATAAATGCTACATTACGACACTCCTTGTACAGGCAGCATGCAGGTTTTTTTTTTTCCCCCTATATTCAAAAGTACTGCTATTAGTGATGAGGCATTCCACCTGTCACAGGGCCTTCAGGAGAACTTAGATACCTGCAGGGCATTTCTGTCTCGCATTGCTATTTCAAAGGAAGTAATGACCACAGGATGGATTTGCAACGATCCTTGTCGTCCATGAATTTTACGAACCAGTTTACGACGCTCCTGCTGAGCGCCATGATAGAGCATTAGTGGAATCTGAAAAAAGAAGTTTAGAAATCAGGAGAACTAAGCTCATTTAAACCTAAACAAAAGATAGTAGAGACAATTAGCTCTATTACAAGATGGCTATAAATGCATAGCAAGTCATAACACAGTATATAGTAACCACATGATTCTGTTCTATCTTACTATGATTCTATTGGTGCTGTTGGGTTGACAGTTGGACTAGATGATCTTAGATGTCTTTTCCAACCTTTATGATTCTATGAGTCACATAAACAAATACAACTAAACTGACATTCTATATAGAGAAAGTTTCAAGGCAAAGAATTAGAATAAAAATGAAATAATTTGTTCTTTTAAACCTAAGGAAGACAGAGAAAAAACTTCATTTCTTTTACCTCTGGAGTAAATCTTTTGAATTCAGACATCCAATTTGGAAGAGTAGACAAAGGACCACATACTAAGAACGGACCAGGGACTCCTCGCTCCACCATCAGTGCTATTGTTGCAATACACTGGATCGTCTTCCCCAACCCCATTTCATCAGCTAAAATGCCATTGATACCGTTTTCCCAAAGCATCTGCATACACAGAAAAAGGAATGTAAATGCAAAATAGCCAACACACCTTAAGAACAACAGACATCTTTAGGAACGTAACACCTGTAGAAACTCTCTACTAGGCACATTTTATATTACAGACAAGTAAGATTTCTCCATGATGAAAATAAATCCAAGCATCTTGTAAACCCCAGACATTCATACATAGGAGGCAGAAACCAGAACAGTATCAAAGGAAAGGATGTAAATTAGTGTTATATCACAAAGCACTTCAACTGCAAATACAGCTCACACTACCCTCATTTTCACTGATTCCAGCTCCAAAGAATTCCCTTACTTCCCCCCTCTAAAAGACTGAGTTATTGTGCTGATGTTTCAGTTTTATCTGTTCAAGTAGCTTCTATAGGCACAGTTACTACACCATAGGAAAAAGGTGAAAGGTGTAATTCCTGACCAACACAGCCAGCTGCTCCAGCAAAAGTTCTTTGTGCAGACACTGCCTGTTCTGACAAGTGACAGAGCAACCTCTCACAAAACAACAGAAAGACAGACACAAAAGTGTTCTTTTGCTACTCTATCTACTGTTCATAAAGACTCATAAAGGAGGTTATTATAACTGAGGGCCCAAGGAAACTGTTTTTCTCCCTCCCAGAACAGGCCTATCCTCCCCTATGCACTTCCAAATGACAGAACAGATTGAGTGTAACAGCACTCACTTGTGAGATCAGCCTAAGCCTGTTAAAACAAGATACATATTCTTGTGGGGAAGAAAAAAAAAAAAAAANGTTTTCATTGTTTGGGAAGAGAAGAGGAGAGTATTTAAAAATTAAAAAAAGAAGAAACCTAAGGGAAGTATGAGATCAGTAGCAGAATGAAAATTAGTTCTGTCTGGCTCTAATAATTAAAAAGCAAAGTTGTTTTAATTTGGCTTACAAGCAAAAACAGGTAGAAGTTAAATATGTGGGCAATTTTTATGGCAAGTTTCTTTAGTTTTTGGTTTCAAAGGCTAAAGACAAAACATTTTAAAAACATTGTTAATATTCCTAGTCAGATTCCAAGATGCAAAGAATGGAAAATTCATCTATGTCAGACCTGCAAGGCAGTGGGTCTTTAAACACCTATGGGCTAGGTATTCAAGCCCTTGAGACAGAAAAATAGTAAGACAGTTCCTCAGTAGTACATATAGTCCTTCTGCTTTCACAAAGTATTGGTAAGGAGAGGCTGAAAAGACAATTGAGTTCAACAAGAAAATAGACAGAGAACTGGAAGATGGAGAACACCAGCCGGAAAGTCTAAAGGAACATTTACAAACACAAATACCTGCCCCATGCTAAAACATTGTATCTGCTGTTAGACAACTTCTTTATAACACCAGATTCTTGTATCATGAGAAATCATAAAGAACTGTCTCTCTCTTCTTCACCTTCCCTGTACCATCTATGATCACAGACTTCTAGTGTCTCTTCCCCTCCATTTCTGTTTCCAACCAGCAGATTCAATTTCATCAACAGTTGCTCCATACCCTGAGCCACTCCATGCCTTCCACTTGGTACCACCTCATTACACCTCCAGTAAAAATCTTTGGCTGCTGAAAAGGCACTGGTTGTCCATTAAATTTCCGTACTGGATCAAGGAATTGCTTGGCACTGTGTCGTACAGCTTGACACAATCTATCCTTAATGACGCTATTTGAGTCTCCATTTTTCTGCAGGTCTTCTGGACACAGGTTGTCAGAAGAGCTTTCATCCTATAGAGGGAAGTTCAAGGAATATGTGACAAATTGAATGCATGTCACAGCCCAGCTGACATATTTTTGCCCAATTTACACCAGTCTTAGGGGCTGGCTTACTTCACTATACATTGACACAAAGACTTATTTTGAGTAACTCAACTCAAGAGTAGAATTTATTTTTAGGATCGATATTACTATGTAGCTAGATGCCAACATGCAAAATTTCAAACCCTTATATGCATTCTTTACTGCTTTAGAATTGAAGATCAGTGATAGCTACTGAAGCAATTTGGCTTATAATTTTCTACCCATAAAAGCAAGCAGACTTAAAACCTCTCTCACAGCAGCTGGCATTTAATGCAGCTATTTCCCTTATGTAATTAAGTGGATTCTCTAGAATCTTGGAAAGAAATTCATACTGTGCATGTAGCTTTTAAACTACAGCAGCAGCGAAAGAGACCACACTGGTTATCTCCATGCTTGAATGTTTAAAAGTTACTATGTCTTAAGGTCTTACGCACCAGCATAAATATTTCTTAGTAGATTCGTATTTTCTTTATTTTTGAAAATACAGGTGTTCTTTAAAGTATAAATATGTTCAACTTCAGTGTTAAAAAAAATATATATAAGTTTTCATCTCAAATTTCTGAAAAGAAATATTTAAGTGCATTCACTTGAACCACTTTTTAAAACTTCGAATTCAGGACTTCAATACCTGGCAGAGAGATGTTTATTTACAGGAGAAGTTCAAAGATATGGTATAAAGTATAAAAAGCCTTCCCTCCCTTTGGGGTTAAAACACTTAAACTGCAATAACATGTACCAACATACCTGATTTTCCACTTTACTTTTTTTTGCCACTGATAATATTTCCTGGAAACAAAGAAAAAAACTATGCTTATATGCTTTTCAACCTTAAAAGCTACTACAATTTGCATTTCATGAGATCTTTGAATTGAAGAATCTGGACAAACTTTAAAAAGCTTTCCATACAACATCATTAATCATACAAGTGACTTTAAACAAGGCCACACACCAGAGAATGCATTCCAGCTACAAAGGGTAACTGAAAATTCAACTGGCGACATAGTCTCTTCACAGCCACCCAACAACCAAAAAACCCACACATCTGAATTCTACAGGTCTGACAACACTGCGTGTTGCACAGATCTTGGTTCGAAGAGTTATACATTACAGACTACTGTTGGCTGTTGGTTGATAATCTCTGATAGTAATGTATAAGAATGCATTGCTCCAAAATACAGATGTCACACAGCAATTGCCTCACCAGTTAATATTTGTGCTACAGAAATCCAGGCAAGCCTGTTTATAGTTAGTGGCCTACCTCTTTGGACATAATTTCTGAAATGTTGTATGTCCCATCTTCTCTCCCTCTCTTCTTTTTTGCACCTATAAGATAACATTTGAGTTTATACAACACATCAAACATTAAAGAAACTAAAACCACCAGTACTGACAAAAGGCAAAGCCTGATACATTACCCGATTTGTCCTCTTTGCCATCAACTGGATTTTGACCCTAGAAAATAAACATCAAAGAGGTTCGTCATCTTATGCATCTCTAACTATCATGACACAGATTAAAAAAAAAAAAGTAATCAGCCTCAAACCATTGCCTTTGAAAGCTTCTTGAAGCACTTTTTCCTACTGAGCAGTTTTTAAAAATACAACAAAAAAGGTCCTGCTGATCTTTTTTATTACTTATTCAGCATCTTGGCTGAATAAACGATCATTGCTAAAACAAAAAACCTCCTCGAGACAAATTCAAACCATTTTCTTTAGTATAAATTAGTCAGAAACATTTCCTTAAGATGACTGTCATGGTATGCAATTTTAAGCACTTTTAACCAGTCTTATTATGGTTAAAATAAATATGGTATATTAGATAGAACCTGCAAGTCAAATACTGGCTAGTCTAACTTATTTAGTTTACCTACCTTGATCAAAATTGACATTGTAATCTGTCAGACTTTTATTCAGAAAGTTGTATAAAATACCTAGTTAATCTTACCTTGGCAGATTTTAACATCATCTCTCTCTTTTTTTCTAACTTCTCTTTCCTCTTCTGTTCCTAAAAAACAAAACAAACAAAAAAACACAAACAAACAAACCCCACACTGACATTTCTTATCTTTCAGTAACACCCACAAGAGAACTATCCATTACAAAAAGTGATAACAGGCATAGATTACATTGGTAATGTAGAGTTCTGTGTACTTGACAGACTTTGTTTTTGCAATCTCACTAAAAGCCTCTATTCTGACATAATTTAAAATAAAAAGCAAAACTTGGAGAAGTGCAACTGCTCCGAATTGCTTGTCAGTGAATATTTTAAACGCTTAAATACAGCAATTTAGAAAGACTCCAACAAAAATATTCCCAATTGCAAACTCCTTAAGGATCACATCTACTGCAGTAAGTTTTCCATGTATGCAGCTCCCCTTTAACTTCTACATATTACCACTTCTGTTCATTGCAGAACAGAAATGAATGTAAGTAGCCTGCAACGTCTTTAAGGAAGGAATGCTTTCATGTCTTGAAGAATTCAAGATTTTCATTCCATCTGCTATTTCTACTTGCTGAAAGCAAAGGGACCCTAGAAAAAGAGGTAAGAGGCCTTGGTATTTATCAGGTGGAGCAAGACTTAGTACCGAAACATGCATTCTGTCAATGCAGTGAATCAATGAATTCGAGCTGACAAACTAGAAAAGTATTTTAGAAAGGAAGTTCCTGCAGTCTGTCAGTGTCACTTTTCAGAGAATGCTGTTGCCCTGGATCTTTTCCTAAGATTCTCCCTCTCTCTCAAGCATAAACTCTTACAAGCTTGTCCATAAAAATACAGTTAAGAAAGTCAAGATAAAACTAGATATGAACTCAGCAGCCCATGGATTTAAAAAAAAAAAGAAAAAAAGAAAACACATCAAATTATTTTATGGAAGCTCTTGTTTGGGAACACCATGGCTTCAGATCACTGTAATTTATAAATTTCTTTGAGGGAGGCCTACATTAACATCCTGAAGACATGCCTCATTCTCAGCCTTCAGTTATTAACACAAATAGTCTGCACAACTTCTGACTTCTCAATTCTTTGTATCTTCTATCCTCCCTCCAGGTTTTCTACCTCCCTTAAACTCTGTTTCTTATTTCAAATATTTATTTTCTCTTCCTGGCACTCAGGCCAACAAAAGAATCATAAAGATACCAGTGCCACCTTCACACTGTGATTTTAAATTATAATTCATGCTCTTTCCAGTCCGATTTATCTATTAATTTGTAGAACACATTCTGAATATTATGTAAAGCACCACTTCATTCCTGGGCAGTAGTTCCAGTAGATTTTCATGTTATTATTACAATCTTAACAGCATTTTTACTTCATTTCAAACAGCTGGATGGCAAAAATCCCCAAACAGATGGCAGCCCATTTTAAGAATGTCCACTGCAGACAAGAATACACCTACCTCCAGTTGCTGCTGTTCCATTTTGGTTAGCAAGAATTTGGAATAGATGTTGCTTTTTTCAAGCAAATGTTGAAGCCTCTTATAGCGCATTTCACTGGACTCCCTGTCCCAAGAAGTACGAGCCTGGCCAACAGAAAGAGATGTCAAGTATTTATAGATGCTTCAGAGTTAATGCATTTAATATAATGAAGGGTTCTTCTACAGGATAACTATAATTATCTCACACACACGCACCACCTTTCCCTTCCAGTCATTATAACATCTATGATTTGCAAGTGTATGGACTCACAGGTACCTGTGAACTGCTGCAAGATGAAAGTAACTGAGGGTTGCATTCACTTGTGTACGTAAACAGTGCTCTGCAACACACGTGCTTCCAGTGCAGTAGCACAAGGCTTTCAAGGGCTCAAAGGTGTCTCAACTCCAATTTACAGATTTAAAGCAAAATTACATTTATTTTATTTGCAGGCTGCAAAATTTGGGAGGGGGAGATAAAAAAAAAAAACAAAACCAAAAAAACCTCAAACCTCTCACTTGGCAAAATTCAGCACAGTTTCCCAAATATTAGCTGGGACTCCTCCACAGGCCATTTGCACAAAGGTACCATTTTTCCATTATGAACAAGATGGACAGCCACAAAACCATCAGGCCTAATTCACAAAGATCAAGTCAGCTCCCAATGTGAAAACAGTAACTTCTGCTTGCTTTGCTTACAAAATCCACACATGCTTTTAAAAGTAACTTCTGTTGAATTAGTCAAGGCTGCGCATTTAAAATTTGGATGGGACTCTTTAAAACTCAGATCAAGACTCCCCAAAAAAGGAAAAAAAGCATTCACCCCTCTGCATTCATCTAACTTTGCCTGTTAGATTGAGATATCAAACAAGTGAAAAGGTATAAATTAGCATCTCCAAGAGAAACCCCAGAAAGGCAAGATGCAGAGCTTTGCAAGATGCTTATCTATGCCCATTGCCTTCAGAAGAAACACTGGGGGAAGGGCACGCTAAGACAGAAAGGCAACGGAATCTTCTGAAACTAAATAGACTAACAGACAGGGAAAAGGGATACTAGCTAAATCATGGGAAATCATGACACGGAAAAAGGAGAGCACATTTTTCTCCCCCCAAAATTACATCTTTATTTTCCACAAACAGTACTCCATCTCATTCTTATCAGTTAGCTGTCACTGTATTCTTTTACAAGAGGAAGACCTATCTCGACAAGTTCTTTGGGGGAAGAGATTGCCTTCTTGTGATTCTCCATACAGTTTTTACTTGCTTCTGCTCTCCCCAATCCATTTTTTTTCCTTCAGATGAAAGGTACCTCAGCTCAGAAAGATCAACTCCTGACGGCAATGCCAAGAATGTAATTAAAACCAAACTACTTCATTCTGCGAATTGCTATTGCTCACTTTTTATTGGAGTGAGCACAGCATCCTTCCGTTAATTGGTCAATCTGAAGGACTGTTCCCTTGACCAGCTGCAAACATTTCAAGGGTAAAAAACAGAAGAAAACTTAATGACGATGAACAGCATTGAACTCTTATGATTTCTCCACTTTGACATTTGACTCAATCTTCAAGCCTCAAAAAAGCGGGGTTTCTTTTTCCCCTTTTTGACTGAAAAGGTCAAAAAATTGCCACTCTTTCATCACTCTAATCTATTTGCATAGTGGTATTTTGCCATCAGCCCACAGAAAGAACCAGTGACTCCTTTGTTGAACTGCTATACAAATCACCTGGCAGGGGGTTTGCCAAAGTGACAAGCATAAAAAACGCAGAAGCTTCAAGAACATCAACTAAAACGGAGATGCCAGTAAGCCTGGGTTTAAAGACACGAGCTGTGAAACTCAGTCCCTTGGTCTGACTGGCATCAGACTGCACAGAGGAAAGCAGGATAGAAGCACACAGGACAATGCAGTGATACCCTCGCTAGAGGTAAACTCTGTGGATTCTCAAGAAACAGAGAGAACACAAAAAACCCCAGCCCTATTACATTATAGCATTGTTACAGAAGTGGTTGGTTGTGAAAGAAATTAAATTCTAAGTCTTTTTCTCAATACTTCCTGTGCAATGAGATAATCTGCTCTAGAGGGGTTTCCTCCTTACCCTCCAAATGCATTGCCTCCAAATTTTTTGTTCCAAGTCTGATCAAGGAATACAGGCTCTATCAGGACTTACTGTTTGCAAGAAAGAAGATTATGAGACTTCTGTGTGAATAAAGTATTATTTTCTAACTACAGTATCACAAAATGCTGCAGCCTAAAAACATACCTTTACAAATCACAGCTTTTCTTAGTGAAAGAGAAAGAGTAACTAAAATTGGTTCCAGGCCTTAGAAATTGTATTTTTCATGCCCTTAGAGTAACGTTTCAAATTTTAAGACATCAGCCTCCTGTGGGCCAAATACAAAGCTACATAATTAACAGAAAAGGGGAAAATGAGAGCGCTCTGCAAGACAGAAAAAAACCACCCAACACTGATTTCTTAAGTATTTTGAGTAATAGCGTTAGTTCTTTAGAATACAGTTCCCAAAAGAGCATTTAAGATTTCGTTCAAGCTTGTATTTTCTTATGCCTGAAATACAATACCTTATACAGCATTCTGATACCTTGATAATTTGTTATCAGCACAGGTCCAGAAGCATCATGTTTCCATGTCTTCTCTCCAAAACAGAGTGGCTAATATCAACCCATGATTAGTATCGACCTTTGAAAACATTCACAGCAGGCAGGAAATGAAATGTAATTGTTACGTCATGTGTTAGGGATGCATCATTTCCTTGCAGCCGTCTACATTCCTACATCATAAGCTAACAGAAGTACACAAACCAAACAGCAGCTCCCAGGACGATTACACATACACTTCTCCTGGCAGCAATGCCAGCTCAAGCAGCTCCTGCTCCTCCCAACTGAGGGGTGCCTGCACAACTGCGTGCAGGGAAGAGCGGGAGAGCAGGCCAGGAAAGCCACTGGCATAAACCCGACCCTTTTTGGCTAGGCTTTTTAAGCTAGGCTACCTCTTGATGCAGTTCAGTTGCAGCCTTCAAACACCACTGCAAAGAGAATGAGCTGCCAGTGACAGCAGCTGCCTAAACTATACCTGCTACCAGAAGAAACACATAACCAGGCTTATTTCTGGAAAGGTTTAACGGTATTTATAGAAGCGTTCCGCAGAGCTCTAATCAGGTCGTTTGTTTGGTGGCTTTTTTAATAAGAAAAGGAGCAAAAAGAAGGAAAAGAAGCGTTATGTACACATACAGAAAACACAAACAAAAAAGTCTTGCCTGTAATGTTTCAGACAGAAATTCAAAAGAACGTGAACTTACTCCCCTTTCTGAAATCAGCCTACCAGAAAGCACGGTATCTTAGATTTCTAGGCTCGGAACGACAAGAAGAGGTACAATGTTCTCACTGCGAACTTACATGAGTACAAAATGCAGTAAGCTGCTTGCTTACTGCAAGAGTCCACCGTTAGCCTTCAAAATAATAATAATAATAATAAAAAAGCCTCCCGGGGACGATCAAAGGCGCTTGCGAATCACAGCCACCGCCCGGAACCTCGGCAGCCTCTCACGTCTGTTTGTTTGTTTTGACATCAAAGGAGCTGCGCGACACCCGGCCCCGGCCCCGGCCCGCAAGCTCCGCCGAGCGGACTAACGCCGCGGGGGCACGGCGCTCCGACCCCGACGAACGCGACCGCCCCGGGGGCCGCCGCCGGGCCGCCCCTCACCTTCTCCAGCATCTGCCGCTCCTTCTCCAGCCCCGCCGCCTCCAGCTGCTCCTCCTCCTTCAGCATGGCCGGCGTGATCACCGCCGCCTCCGCCTGCTCCCCCATCTCCGCTCCCAGCGGTNGCCGGGCCTCAGCGCTGAAGCGTTCTGGGGCCTCGCTGCCCAGCGTGGGCGCTCCACACGCTGCAGCGAGCCCTGGGCCTGCGGGGCCGCGGCCCTGCTGGCGGTGTCGTCTGCGTCGCCCCGTGGCTCTGGCCCCGCCGTGCGCAGCCCCCCCCGAAAGGGCCGCCGCCGGCCGGGCACGGCGTAACGAAACTGCCGGGGCTTCGGCGTCCCGCTTCCCTCTGCCGGCAGGAGCGGCAGCGGCACAGCCCTCTGCCTCTCCGCCTGGAGAGCGCGGACGTAGCGAGGGCTTATCGCAGCGGGCTAGCGCCGTTCGTGCGAGGCCCTCGATTTGCGCTTGGTCGCTGCTGCTGTGGGCCACGAGGGGGCAGAGGAACGCTGAACACCCAAGCGGGAGCCGTACTTCCCGCAGCCGATGGAAAACCCTTTCCCAACACACGGTCTACATTCAAGTAAATACTTCTGGCGTTCAGAACACAAACACTTCCAGCTGCGCCTAAATAACGCGAGCTGTCAAAATAACCTCGGGCTTATCACCTCAGATCCATAAAAAAATGCTGTGCTAGTAATTTCTTGCGTCTGACTGTCAAACAGATCGCTGTTTTACACTCGCTCCACACGCATGGGGACCAGAGCTCCTGGTTCCAAAAATGAGACCTGGAAAAGGGAAAAGGGCGGGGGGGAGAAGAAGAAGCATAAGAACAAACAAGTCTAGTAACAACTGAGGTGGATGGCATTCTTCTCATTCCCAAAGCCTTAGAGGCTGATTCTGGATGTTGTAATGTGTTTTATGGAAAAGTGATTCTGTTTTGCAAGGCATAGTTTGGAGGCTAACTCGAGATGGTTCTGCATCGCTGTGAGGGAACGTTAGCAGGGAGGAATGTTATTAACCCCCTAACAGAGTTATTTTATTGGCATTGTGGCAATGGAATGCAGCCTTTTTCAAGCTTCTGTTTTGCTTGCAACTGTTCTCCAGACATCACCATCAATAAACAAAGAAAACCTTTATTTTCTAAGGAGCCTTTCATTCTGAGAGACCTAAAGTGCTTTCTAAACTATATCGTTAGAGTAGAATAACCACCTAGATGACAACTGAAATACATCCAAGCTGGGAGATGTTGGTGGCTTAAGTGGCTCCCAACACCAGCTGCAGGCAGGAAGCGGGGATGAAGGCGCAACTCGAAATTCAGGAGCACTCGGGAAAATGAAATTGCAAAGATTTTGGCTGGGATATAAATGTTAACATCTCTGCTTCTTTTAAAAAACACCATAAGATCTGTCCTGCCCAGAAATTGTAAGAAGCACAATTTATATCTCTTATCCAAAGAAAATAATGCCTCTCACTAAAACACGTAATAGAGTACAAATGTTCCATCTCACTCCTGTATCCATACAGGAGTTATTTTGTAATATCATTAAAACCATTTTTAGAATTGTGAGAGATACACCACCATACCTCAGATTATCTCTTAAATCAGATAATTTTGTTTCAGCCGTTTCCTGCTCTGCCCAACACCTTGTCTGTGAGCTCTCTGGGGTGTGAGCGGGTTTGCTGGTGGGTAGTGGAGTTGTGGCTCGCTGTGGCTGGCTCAGCATCACGATTGCCACTCATTTTTGCAGGGAGAGACTGTGCTTTTGTGTGGCAATCCTCACCCTCCCTCCCACCTGCCCACTGCCACTGCCACGGCTGCATCCACCCCTGGCCCAGGACTCCCTGCTACGCCCCGCGACAGGAGAGTAGCTCTGTTAGCTTCTAGGGGAGTGTTTGCCTTTGTGCACAGGGTGCTTCTGTGTTCAACTAGTCTTATTTTAGGGATGGAATATTATTTTCCCTGTTTATTGGTAAAAGCCACCAGAAATAAATGGCAGAATGGTAATTAATTAGACATCTCTTGATGACAATCATATATCCGATACCCAGAAAACTTGATGCAGTGGAAGACTTTGTAAAACATGCCTTTTACAAAACTGTTCCAGGTAAATGCTACCAGATCTGTCAGTTGTGGCTGGAGCCTGTTGGCCACATACCATGGTCTGGTTTTAACATCCCACAGACAGGCAGATATTTGGAAGGGGAGTGTGCAAAAGATTCATGTCCAGTCTTGCAGACGAGGGCACTTATCCTGGCTTAGCACACGTGAGTAAGGTGATGCTGACAAACATCCTCCAGATCCAGCTAGTACTGTGGAATGAGTAGGTGCTGCTTGTCACTGCTCCCGTCCAACTGCCCTCGAGACTGAGACTTCAGTATTTGATACTAATGGTCTGAGGTAACGAGGGGAATAAGGCAGTGTTTATGTAAATTGTTCATGAGGTAGATTCTTCGGGGTTGGGAATAGCGCTATTTCCACCAGCAAAGGATGTTAAATGGGCAGAGCTGGTAACACCTTCCATAAGTGTAGCAGGATCCAGAAAATTATGTGTCTTCATGGCATAAATCTCCACTCACTGCTTAGCCCAGGCAAAGAGACTGTAACATGTAACTTCTATCCAGAAGCAATTTCTTTTACCTCAATTGTCAGCAACTTGTTACTGCAGTGCAGAAAGTCACCGGTCCATCACCTTTTGTTTCAGAAGATGAAAGTCCCTCATTACACACCTGGACACTTAGACGGTATAATACCAGGTGCAGAGAAAGATGAACCTAGTGGCACAGATTGGGCTGGGGGGAAATTACAGTGCAAGAGAGCAGATAAGATTTAGAAAAATGCAGATTGTAAACAAAGATGGTTCTGTTCTCAGGTTGGTCAAGTGGCTGTTGCTAAGTCGCAGTAACCCTGGGTTGTCACCTTTGAGATTTACTTGTCACTCTGGTATGCAATACAAGAATGCATGTCGTTTCATCATGCTCCTTGCCTGCACAGGTTGCCTAACTAATTTACTACAAACTGTAAAAATAGTTCCTTGTACTAATTGCCCTGTCTGCTGAATGACCGAAGAGGAAGCTGGGACTTTGAAATAAGGTGGTTTTCTCTAGGTAAGAAAAGTGAGACATACAGATTCAGGCTATTTTGCCCTTCTTACTCGTTCACAATACCTGTACAAGGCTTTCCTATTCCTAAGCAAATGAGAAAGTCTCCAAAGCTCTGTGGTAGATAGCAGTGGCATCCCTGAAGTTTGCTCCCCAGTCTTCACATTTAAATTTAGGTGGGGTTTTTTTGGTTTTTGTGGGTTTTGTTTTTTGTTTTTGTTTTTTTTCTTAAGAATCAATGACTGCTCAAACACAGCAGTAGCAGCCACGGACACCCTGATTGCTCTTCCTGATAGCAGCAACCCATACGTCCTATGGCTAAAAGAAATGCAGTAACAGGATCGATCCTCTCCCGCCAACCACAAGCACAATCTTCAGGTGGTCAGAAATTCCAGAGATCATCAAGATCAGTGGATTGGCAAGTTTAACTAAATCTCCTGTAACTTAGAGTTCAACATCCAGCTGGGAGATTTGTAGAAAAAAAAACCCTGAAGCAATCCGGGGTCTCAGCAGGTAACCAGCATGCGATATATACAATAACACTAGATGGCTGCACAGTCTCCTAGAAACTGCAGTTGCCTTCGAGTTTAATTGTGTAGCTTGTGGGCCTGAAATATATAAGGTAAGATGTGTTGCTTGATGAAGCAGGAGCATGTTTGTGTGCCAGCCCCTCTGTGTTTGTAAGCCATCGAATTCTCCTCTGAGTTGGCAGTCAGAGCTGCAGGGTACCAGGAATGGCATTTGCTGACAGCTGGACTGAAACATCGCACCAAGTAATGAGAATATCATGCTTATAGTAATGCAGCCTTCCTCCAGATTTGCTATGTCTCTGTCAGCAGGAGCTGAACCACATATGAAGCGGCTCCTGAGACACCCATTTCCAACCTGGCCTTTTGAGTAACCTGAAATCCCCGTAACTGCCAAGAAAAAGGTGGGGTGTGCAGAGGGAGGCAGAAACCTCTATGACCATCCAGCTTTAATCAGCTGTATTTGTTTGTTTACGAAGACATCTAAATAACACCACCCACCATGCTGTACATCAACATCCCAAGGTTTTTTGGCATACAGCGCTCAGTTTTCTAGCTCCTGCTGCAGCATGCAGCCTAGACAAGACAGAGCAGGATTAGGGTTGTCAGGGAAAAGGATTGATAGTGTGGTGTTACGCTTCAGCAGGTAAGCAGTTCTCTTGGGGGCCAGGATCCTTCCTTAAAATGCTGCTGCAGAAGTGACAAAAAAATCACCACATTAGTCTGACAGTTACAGTGAGCTCCTAGCCTGGCATTTGAATACACAGGTTTTATTCATGCATTGCTTAAAAGATTGCTTGTATTTTTTCACTATGATTAGGTCTGGAAGTTACAGTACTTCTGCATGTAACTGAGAATATGACATCTGCTAAGAAATTGCAGCTCTGTTCAGCTCATCACCTGGTGCAAGTCTTTCAAGCATAAGTTCTGTCAGCAATGTGGCTTACATTTGGGTAACTGTAACAAAATCCTCTTGTAGTTTCTCTGCCCGTAACTGTTCAGCTCTTTGCAATAATTTGTGGCTGTACCTTCACACAGACACCAACTTTATGCACAATGAGAAACAGCACTCATCCTGATAACTTTCTGCTCCAAAACTACAGGCTGCTTTCACTTCACGTGAATACATACTAGGATCAGAGCTTATGGCTTCATTTCCAGGCACCTCAAGTGGACAAGGTGGCTCCAAATACCGGAAGGCATCCAGCCCCGTTGGAGAAAGCCCCTGGTCCCTAAACCACCTCTTTGTTTGTGGCTGCAAGAAATGAAAATGTTACGGGTGAGGCAGAGAGGGAGAGCACAGAAATCCTGCTGTGCTGCAGCTTGCTACCTGCCCAGCACTCTTGCCAATCTGCCAGCGAAGCCTGGGGTCACAGCATGACTGACAGACGCCTGTGACCCACTGGATGCTGGGAGTTCACAGACTGTTCCTAAGGCATCTGGAAGAGCTGATCACAGCGTGCAGCTTTGCGCATGCGGCGCGACCCACAGAGGTGCGGGCTCAGAGAGAGTCCTCGCCTACGTTTGAACATGCCCACTCCCTGCTTCTCCTCACAGAGTCGAGTCCAACCTGGAATGATTACATTTTTGAGTGTCATATGAGACAATGACCTCTAAGTCAAGCTAAAGGAAAACTCTTGTGAAATTTTTGCTGGCAGGCAAAGGAGCAAAACAAACATCTGTGAGCTCAATGTAGCAAACATGCATGTTGAGATCTTACTACAGGTTGAAAGAACGGAGCGAGGAGACACATATGTACAGGCAAACCCCAGCACTGACGACATGTAAGAGTGGTCCAACCACCACGATGTTCACAAAACTCTGTCCATGGGTGGTAAATCAGCTCCTTCTTTTGTGGCTTTTGATCACTGTAATTCAGCTGCATTGCATGACAGCAGGCTTGCTTGAAATGATCAGTCTTGTCTTTTTGTAAGTCCTTCAGAACTGGGCTAGCTACAAGTTTTATCACCAGGTAAACATTCTTTACCCATTTAATTGTTATTACAAATATCAGGAAATGCTGCGTCATTAGCAAGACCATGGCTTAACCCCAGCAGTAAGGAGGGCTAGATTCCCATTCATCACCTTCTTGAAGGCCTCTTGAACTGCAGCCGTGGTGGAAAAGGACCTGTTAGTGCCATTAAGAACTTTTTCCCAGGGCTTAGTCAACACCTTCTTTACTAGGCTTAGATTGTCTTCAGAGGAATCTATTTTGTACATGGTTTGCCTGCAATTGTACTTACTAATGTGATTTATTTATGTTTTGTGATACAGGACCCAAAATTCACTTAGTTCATGGCATGCAGACAGTAAAGGGAAGTTACTACTTCATTTGAAATCCCATTCCTTCTGATTCCATACTCAGTTGATTCAGAAGGGGCTTCCACCCTGCAAGAGCATATTGATCTCCAGCAACAGGCAGCAATATACACAGATCCAGAGTCTCCAACCTGGTAAGTCCAGCGTGTGCCAGAGCTGTGGGATCAGGCAGCCACAAATGGCTCCCTGCAACATGGGTGGAGTGGAAAGCCCAGCCCGTAATACAGATACGCTTTTTAGCATATCTGCTGAGAAGTGAAACTCCCTTCCCTCACACTCACCACAGCACAAAAGTATTTCGAATCCTGCAAAAGGCATGCCAAAAATCAAATTTCTTTCCAGCAATAAAGAGAATGAGGAATGTGTGTAGCTGGTCTGTTGGGCTCAAAGGGGGAGATGATTAATCACCAGCGAGGGAGGATGACTGCAGATGGCAAGTCAGCATCTCCGAGTATTTTGTTTTTCCTCCCCTCATCCCTTTTTGCTTTTAAAATGAATTTTTAAGAGATTGTTTACAGTAGAGTCCCCTCTGCATGCTTTGGCATCTTGTCTGAAGTCAGCAAGTTCCATCCTTTCTGCCAGCATTCAGAAAACACTGGTCTAGAAGACTGAGCCTTCCTTGAAGACAAACCAAGGGGTGCAGTGGTTCAGGGGTAGCTGTAGGTGAGGCCTTGGAGAGAGGCTGAGATGGCCAGCAAAACACCCAGGGGTAACTGGAGGGAATCCCAGCCTCAGTGAACCCACTGAGTATTTTCCTATGTCAGTGCATATCTTCTCCTCACCAAATTTCTGTCAAAATTCCCAGGATTTCACCCAAGACTTTCTGCACCTCTGAAGTTTGCTGTTCATGAAAGCTTCTACTGTGATACAGTCAGGCTGCACAGCCCAAGAATGAATGACTCAACGTAAGGGATGAGCGGAAGACAAGCCATGATAAGTGGTAGCCTAGTAATGCTCTTCTTTTTTAACCCCCAAGTCACAGAAAGCATTACAGTACAGACTACACATGGAAACAACACAGGATAAGCTACATATCCTGTGATGGTGGAGATTTGCACTTGCATTTAAATGTAAAACTGGAGTTTTCATGCAACTGTAGTCATTAAGGGTCACGTAGTAGTCACTGAATAATAGAGATGTTAATATTTGCACCCAGATGAAATTCCCTCTCAGATCAGTTCCTGCTATATGGTTTCAGCTGGATACACTGTTGTCCATTTTGTCTCAAACTCTTGACTGGGAGTGAGGCGTTTCCTTTAATGCTTTTGCATTGAGACCAAGACCTACCTCCAAGACCAATCTCCAGTATTGCAGATTCACAGGAAATGGGAATTGCTATAAAGGTGTGAAAGTGCAGTCTTTCCCTCTTTCTTTCAGGTAAGAGAATAGGCAAAACCCACCAAGCTTCTCTCAGAAGGTTTTATGCTGTGGTCTTGATCCTGAAAAGGCAGAAATACTAACAAAGCCAGTGGTTTTCATTCAAAGGAAGGTGTTTAGGTGGTTTTGATAAAAAGTATATCTACAGCCACCTCTCTAGTACGAACTCGCTCTTTAACCTTAGTGCTGGGTACATAAGCAGAGCTCCCACTTGGACCTATAGATGCATCTAATCAATACAGACCTTGCAGAAGGGAGTGCTGCTAGGTAAGAGATGGTCCACTATAGATCAAGCAAGCTCACCCTCTGTGGGGCAAGCCTGTAGCATCCTAGGGTGCTGTGCAATGTAACACAGGTACTGCGGGGCTAGCACTGGCCTCTCTCTTTTCCTGAAACACTAAACATTGGCCCTAGGACCTAAGCAGGAATCACCAGGAACTGCGAACAATTGGGACGCTACTGTGCAAGTCATACGAGTGCAGCTCATCGGTCATTACAGTACTCTGTTCACGTGGAAACAACCCAAGATCAGTAAATCTGGCTTGCAGCAAAAAGCCAAAGAAATCTGAGCATTGTGGACTGACATAATTAGGTGCCAGACAGGAGGGCTCAGGACATACTGTACAGACTATTTGTAAAGATACGTTCCTGGCGTTCTGAGTCCATAAATAATGTTTGCAAAAAGGTATTAGGTACCTTCCCCAAGGGCTGCCAGAAAAAAGAAATAAGCAGACCAGAAGGAGCTTAGGCACATTCCAGTTTGGGGAGGAGAAAGAGGCTGCAAAGACATCTCTAGCAGACTTATTATGGTACCTTTATGATATGTTTGCCTTTTCTTACCCAGAGGGCAGGGGTGGGGGAAATATGATTCCTTGCTCTGACAATGGTGGAGATCAGACGCTGTATCTGTATGGACAGCCCTCTCTTCTCTTGGAGCCACTCCTGCAAAGATGTCTTGAGCCAGAATGACAGCAGCCAGAGGGGGTTCTGGCAGCTGCTCATATCCCAGGGAAGTGGCAGGTATATGAACCAATCACATCAAACATGGGAGAAACCAGAAGGAATGAAGAAAATGTTTGGATCTGTGCAAACAAATCTCTTCTTGCTCTATACTTATTTACAAGGTTGATCCAGGGCAAAGCATCACCTCGTCAACCCAAACAAAGCAGCATCATGCAGGGAGTACTGCAAGTCTGCTGATATCCTTGCTGTGATCCTACAGGAGCCTCAAAGCACTCACATTTAAATGAAATGGACTGCAAGGGTAAAAGAGAGTTATCTTTGCTTTATCATCATATACTCAGTAAACTCCCATGAAAACATAGAAAAATCCCCCTTCTGCTTCCCCAAATGCCTGTGCCTCAGGACCAAAATCAGTTACCCCTTTAATTCTGTGCAGAAGATCCAAGATCAAAGTTGGTGGGACTTTGTTTCATCGCAGCTATTCCCAGCACCATCCCTGGAATTCAGACAGCTGCTGGTTTTCATTCCTCAGCCATGGGGTAGCCAGGTCTAACACTCCAGTGTTCACCCCTGGGTTTGGCACGAATTATGAAGTGGAGTCTGGCTCCTGAAAACTCCCCTGCTCTACAAAAGATGATTCATCTTTACTATGGAACCCCATGGGGATAATTTTTTCAGCAGTGTTTGCCCCACAGGTAGCAACATTTCAGTGGCAAAGGAAGCAATCCCTATGCAATCTGGGATCTTCCAAGACGGAAGGTGATCTATAACTGTCCATTATATTATCCCCGGGAGAGGGGGAAGAGAATTGAAAACATCAAACATTTACTGGAAAAAACAAGACCAGCCCTGTATTTAATAAAAACATTTTGGTTTGTTCCATTTGTAATTATTTCCATCCAATGGAGAAATATTTTAGCAATGAAAATGACAGTTCCCTTCCATGGGCAAACAAAATAAGTCATGTCAGTTCCCGTACAATGCCACAGCAAAGGTGACATATTTTTAATGCTGTGTTGAAATTTTCTTTACTTGTATTCCAGTAATACTGAAGGCATCAATTTAGGTTTAACAAACTATTGTGTTCAGTGCTGGAGGGTTTTGTTAGGGTGGTGGTGGGAAAATGAAAGATTTGTGGGGAAAGAAACTGCAGTGACACTTCATTTCCCCTGAAGCCCTTGAGAACATGAATATGAACATTGAATATGCCCTCAAGACCAACTGAGGCAGAGGTTCCTAGCAGATGAGGAACCTAGATGAGATGCCAGCTTGAGAGCCCACAGGAATTATTGCTGTTGCCAGCTATACTAGTACCCTGCATTTTTTATAAGAAACTCTAGTGTTCATCTGCTGGAAAGAGGTAAACAGGAAAAAAAGAATACCCATCCCTCTATAGGACTTGCTCTTATACTCAAATGACTGTCACAAAATCGAGGCAATGAATTGCAAGTAGCTTGGATTTAGTTTACTGAGACCTCATGCCAGCCAAAGGCTCTCTGTATGTTTGCTTTAATCATCATGTGTCCCTGAAGAGGGTAACAGTTACTGCACATTTCCTACAAAGCCTGACTACCCTCCCTTCCCTGTGCCTGAGGTGCCCGAACTGTGTAATCCCCACAGAAAAGTGGAAATAACCATAGAGACTTCTGCTGCAAAACACATTGAGATCTACTGGTGAAACACCAGTAGAAACACATTGCCACTTCTATATGCTGGGATATTTCTTCCCAGAGCTCTCAGACAGTCATCAGCAATCACAGCTGCATTTTCCCGCCTAGAATAGGACAAGTGTTTTCTCTTTAATACCATCTGACTAATACCATCTTTAATACCATATGACTATCCCATCGCCCAAGGGAAAAGCGTGAAAAGGGAGATGCAATTCATGGACATCTTGCTTTTAAGTGATTTTTCACCCAAGAACATCATACTGGTTTCTGCACCATCTCAGTGTAAATCCTGCTTCCTGGTACTACCTCTGCACCTCGCCCATCCAACTCAACAGGTATATTTTCATGCCCTCTAGCAACAGATACTCGGCAGAGGAGTCGGCATCTGCCAAGTGTGGTTTAATACTAATTAATGCAGGCTCCTCACCAATTTTTCCTCCAACTCAAAATGACAGCACACCAATTGCACATCTTTTTCACCAGCACATCGTCTGACTGTGAGATCAAAATATCCCACTGAGATCCAGCTGCATGGCCCTTTGCTGCAACACAAAAGGAATTCAGCTTCCTGCCTCTCAGACAGGTGTTTGCACATGTGGGGACCCACCTTACATTGACTTAAACCCTTGTTAGTGTGTTTTGTAGCAGAGAGCATGTCGTGTGTGTGTGTGTGTGATGGTGGGAAAGCAGCATCTGGTTTGGGCAAAAGGGAGGAGAGTTTTGAAGAGGCAGAGGTTGCCCAAGATGTGCCCACGCAATATAGGGAGAGCCACCTGGCAAGCAACACTGGAAAGATCAGGAGGCCCGTCTGCTGGCTGACTGGTGGGATGGAGTGAGAACAGGGGTGTAACACTCTCTCGCAGGAGGCCAGCACCCCAATAGCAAAGGAGCGAAGAATACTCCTTTTTTTCGAGGGGAAAGGAGGGTGGCCACAGCACACTTGGTAGGCCAGATCTTCATCAAATACCAGGATGAAGTCACAGCTTTTATCTGAGATATTTAGACCTGCTGGTACCAAACCTCACATTACTCATTGAGAGCTCCACCTCGTCCTCCCTTTGGGTACTGCTGACGTTGCAAAATCTTTTCCTCACCACAATTCTTTCCACATAGTATTTTCTGTGCCAGCAGTGAAGTCTGGACTGCTCCGAGAGGCCAGAAAATCTGCAGAACACCATCCTTCTAGTGCTTTCAGCTAAATGTATGATGGCTTGCAAGAAACTGAGAGTTAAAACTGATCAATGATCCAAAAAGTTTAGGATCTATGCCAAAGAATCCCCCCACAAAAAAAATCCTAGTCAGGTGCTAACTAGGGCTGCCTAGCCTGTCTAGCTTTGTCTGTCTTATATCCCGCTATCTTCTTCCACCCATGGCATTAAAGATCACCTCTCTTTCTCCTAGAGCTTTCTCAAAGTGTTTGAGCTACCTAATCCAAATCTGTGTTAAAACTCTGTAAAGGTCCAGGTGTTCAGATATAGGGCTTGGGTTATGTTCATACCTCAAAACTGCCAGATCATTAGCTCGCATGTGTGGAGATAGCAAGTGAGTTACAGGCTCACTTGTACACTTGCATCACGATGATTTTCTCTAATTGTCTTTTTTTTTTCTGAATTCTAATGGTTGTGAGCCATTGCAGGCATAAATTCATATAGCCAGAAAGGTTAAATATAAATATATCAATCTATTGCCACCAAGAGAGACTAGCGTATGAAGAGAGAGGCTAGGGAGTTTCAGAGTTAAGGAGTACTTCTATTCAAGTGGACAAACACATAATGCTACCTGCAAGGCTCGCTGATAAGAATGTGCAGACACTTGGCTTAGTGCTGGAGCCAGAAACTTTACGCCGGGTCTGACGGGGAGCAGTGGTGCACCGCCACGGCTGCTCTGCCTTCAGCATCCAGCAGCACCGTGGCTGCACAGCGCCGCTCGGCAGCTTCCCAGGGTGCTGGCAGCGTAACCACATGTGAACCCCCAAGCTTTTTTCTGTGCTGTGGAATTACACTGGCCCACCTTTTCAAAAAGGAAGAGCTCTCCCTTAATAAAAAAAGCCTCTAATGTATGATCCTGCAGACCTCTACTGTCTTCACAGGAACATCCACAGCAACTTACAGATTTCCACTGACTTTGCTTGGGCCAAGTCATCTACAAACACAAGGACAATCACAACAAAGGCATGCTATTTCTGAGGTTGCTGGTGGCCAGGATGAGTGGCTGCTGGCAGCACACTGTCCCCTGTGCCTGCCATCGGGGATGGCTGAAGGGACACTAGTCGGGGTATCTGCTTCATCCACAAGAGGAACGGGGACACCCCTCAGTACAGCAGTTGCCTGGTGTTTCAGCTGAGGGACCCAATATGCCTCCAGTATGGGGAAACTGGGAGACAGTAGAAAGAGGCGCTCCTGGCCTCCCCATACACCCTCCTTTCTCCCACTTGTTCCTTCCTCTTTCCTCACCGAATCCTCCCCCAGCCTTATCACATTCCCTCCATTCCTCTCATCGCCCTCTGAGCTTGCCTCTGAAATGACAAGCCCATGCTGCTGCACCCCACCAGCTTCCAGATCCCCTTGCTCAGGCCTGTGGCATGGGGTTCCTGGCTGCTGCAATGACATGGGTGGGGAACCCCTGGTCTTCCATTCGTTGTCTTCTCCCACAGCTCTGAAAAAAATATATACACTCTCTATCCAGCTCTACTATGCACGGCACCACATAAAACCCCCTTCTTTTTGATGCTATCTATTTACCATAACTCAGTTTCCATAAACTCTCCTCCATTTATTCCTCACTGAAGCACTCTTATCTTATCTTGCAAACCTGACTTGACATCAGGCAGTTTGGTGTTTATATGAAAAAAGGGTTTGGCTTTTAAAAGAGTTCAGCAGCCACAAAGAGAGCCAGATCTTCAGAACAGCTTAGCCTGCATTTTTGGGCACTAAAAGGAGCAGCCAGCTCTTCCCAGAGGGCTCTCTGTAATGGTGTGCTTTGAAAACATGACTTTAAATATCCCTGAAACAGTTAGATGTGGAATCTTTAAATCAGACTCTAGCTCGGTGCCTCCCTGGCAGCCAAGCTTACCTGAAATCTGGTCTGCAGCCCTTTGCAGCCCTTCCCTTGTTTCCTGCTGCCTTCTCAGCCTGCACGAACACAGGTTATCGGGCCAAGGGTAGGTCTGGCCCCCACCTACTGCTGATTTTGACAGACTGGAACTTGACTGATTCAGTTTGCGAACGTGGGACAATATTTTATTGTGTCTTTGCTTGTTCCTTCACATTAAAACTAACTTGGGAGTACGCAAATTGTGCTGTCGGACTGCAAATCACCCAGATTCAAAGCTGGGTCATCTGGAGGTCAGTATTCGCTCTCACTCTCTTTTTTTTTT